>JAPYZS010000790.1:0-29082 GCA_030522925.1 Trissolcus japonicus
ACATTTTTGTTAAAAAAACAATAAATAATAAACTTTTTTCCATTTTTCTCCCAGATTCTTGAAAAGAAGCCTAAAATCTATTAATATACAAAAAATCTAATCGATTGATTGAAAATTGGCGAAAATAGCAATTTTGGTTGCCAGTCTCCTTAACTTATTCGCTTCAACTGAATCTTGTGACAAAATATCAAATTAGTTTGTTGAACTGCAGTCGTTTGTGTGCAAATAAAGGCAAAGTCGCAAGTTTTGACAAAACTTAAGACACAATTCGTCCTCGTGAAGTCTCGAAAAGTGAAAGTTGTACGAAAAGAAAAAAACAAATGACCGGTGTTTATTTATAAACCTAAATAAGGATGCTTGAAATAGTTGGCTAAATACAACTTAATGTCATCTACATATGACCGTTTTACCATCGTGACGTTCGTTTTGCTTTGACATCATCGTACAGACAAATGATCGTAAAATTTCATCAAAATGTTAACTCCATCCCTCTAAAAACATCTCTGCTAAAATTCGTCCAATGATCATTTATTATTTTGCTCTCATCTTTGATCTACAAATAACAAGAGAATCTTGAGCATGCTTTCAAAAAAAAAAGAAAAACAAACAAAATTAACTCATTATATGTAAAGGAGCATTGAACGTCATCCGTGTGAGCTCAGCCAATGGCAAGGGCGGTATTTTAAAAATGAGATTGTGTTGGTGGTCACGTGATCTACCGGCAAGTTCGTGCTGACTATAGTAAACAGTGGGTGCATAAGTTTGGTTATATGATGAAAACAAAGTTTTTAGAGAGAAATCAACAGCCCTGAGGTATTGTAACGCTATTGGCGTCGCGTTCCATTCTACTGACTCCGAGCGTTTGGCGCTAAGTTGGAGGGGGTAGGCCATACATATAATGGGTTGAGAGGGAAAAAAAGGAAAAAAAATCAGAATCAACAAATCGAATAAAAACACAAACAAAACTCCAAAATTAAAAATTGCGAATAATTCTATTTTAAACGTTGACAGAAGTTTTCGTAAGACACGCGCGAACAATCATCTCGCTTGATACCAGAATTTTGTTGTATTTTTTTTTATTTTTTTTTAATATTATCAGCTCGTGGTGATTATCACAAGTACTTCATTTTTCCACAAATTCTCACAATTTGGTACCCCTCGAATCCTGGCGCTGAACCCCATGGCTTATAATATCACGTGTTATTTTCTTATTTTATACACAATTTTTTGTATAAAAATGTTTACAATTAATTTTATCTAATAAAATTGAAATGGATATTTAAATTCCAAAATATTGTTGACATTTATGTATCAGTTTCAAATCTTGAATGTCTCCCGGATTTTGACAGATAATAATATAATCCATTTAATAATTAACAAATTGAGATAAAATATATTATCAAATTGACAAACTTTTTTCCAATTGAAAATTTGACAATTATAACAAAATTAAACAACAGAATTAAAAGAAACTTACCTGGTCTATGGGAATTCCAATTTTCTCAGAGATCCATGATAAAGTTTGCGATCCATCGTTTGGGATGTTGTCCATCATAACACGGGTATCACATGCGGTCTTGTTGCAAGGACGAGTTTGAGCACGGTGGGCCGGCGCTCTCACGGAACAATGAGCAATTGAATGACATTCAATTGCTTGGATTTGCTCGGATCAATCACGCGAGGACGGTTGGTTGCGCTTAAATCAACTCTTATCCGGCGCTCCGACGCGAGATCTGCTCCGATGGTGCAGGCCGGCCAGGAGTGTTCTAACGATGCGAAGCGCCCTCCCACCCGACGTCTCTCAGCAACAAGTTCCCCGTAAAGAATCTTCTCTCACTTCAGTGTTGTGAGCGCCGAGGACACACGCAAAACCTGCGCAATAACAGAGTTCCAGTTTTTTTTTTCCAAGTGTTAATCTACCACTTTTACAAATAGGTCATTTTTTATTTATCGATTGATACGATTTTTAGTTGAAAAAAATGAAGAGAAGAAAATTTTTATATCTACATTTGTACCGTAAAGCCGATGGAAAAATAAGATGAATTGTAACAAAATATGTAAAGGACAACTGAAGATTCAACCAATATAAAATAAAAGAAATGAAATTACTTCAAATCTCTTTTATTATTAATTTATTATGTAAAAGAAAGGTAAACAAGGAAAAATATATTCAAAACGGCCATTTTACTGATGTTCAAAGAACTCCCACAACAATAATAGTGAAACAAAGTAAACTTTCAAAATATCTTTTAAAACTTCACATAGAAAAAAGCTGACAACAATCTTTTAAAAAAAGGGGAAAAAGAAACTCCGTGACTCGAGCTGAACAATTCCCGCCGTTTGGTATTCCCGCCTTGTTTATCCAGGTGGCAGCACTGCTCTCTCTCCCCCCAGCGAATGGAAATGCTCCTTAAGGGATCTCTCACACAATCAACACATTAAGCCGAGGTTGTTATGTGCTCTCGGTTTGTTGATGATCAATCGTTGATTTGAGGTGAACTTTGGTGGATCCAAGTGCGAGATGTGGATTGTTTCAGCGCCCGAGAGAACTGTGCATCGTGTTGTGCTGTGCGGCGCACCGCTCACGCAACGATAGTCGCGCTATCGGGCGCAGAACCTTTATTACGTCGCGCGCTTGACAAGTCGCGCTCTGACTCTTTGACCCTGTGACTGCGAGTTATCGTCGACTCAATTGTCCTGTCGCGAGTTCTCGCCAATAATTCGCGCCCTGACAGGTGGACAACGCCCCTGCCAACGTCGGAGGTGCCCTCTAAAAGTCCACTTGTCTCGCAATTCCTCAAGGTTACTCCGATTTACTGGATTTAATTATCCCGACCATTGTTTTTTTATTCGTTCTTTGTTTCTCCTTCCTGCAAAATCATGAACTTGTTTGGTTTGTTTACCTTTTCTTTTCCCCAACCGTCAAGATTGGTCAACGGTTGGTTGATTAATTGAATTTGACAGAAGGAAAATTGAAGACTGACAGTTTTGTTGAAGAAAAAAAAAGGAAGAAATAAGAAACAAATAATAAATAACATTTGTCATGAGCAAAATGATTTTGTTACGCACATTTTACCTTGAAGACCAGTTTTTGCATATCAATACAAGATCTCTCATTCAGTGATTGAAGATTTTTTTTAAGAATTATAAACAAGTGATGAGGTGTCGGAGACACTTCTTGGGAGCGAGTTGGTTTTTTGAATTGACAAGTGTCAAAAAAAAGTGACAGGTGTTAAGGAGCAAGCGAGATCACTTACTTTTCAGAGATAAATCCTCTGTTGTAGTTCTGTAGCTGGTTTACTTTTTTTAAACTATTTTCTAATCATTGACAACGAATGTTGCGTCACAACGACGCGTAAACAGATATAATCAAAATAATTATTATCATCGATTCTCAGCCACTTGTAACAATTCAAAATTACATCATTTACAATCCAAATTTTTAATCCGTTACAAAAAATTTATTCCAAAATTTAAATTCAAATTTCAAATTGTATTTATTATTAATTTTTTTATATTCAAAACAATTTTTATTACTTTTTAATTGCTTTTACTTTTCATTTGTTCTTAATTTTTATTTGTTCATTACAGGTAGATCAGTTGACTTGTAAACAAAGTTGGACCACAAAAATATGGTCTCTCTGAGACAGACTCAGGATGTAATGGAAGCAGACAATTCATTCTCAATGTCAAAATCCTAAACAAATATGGAGGTGTCAAAACCGATGCTAGGCGTATTGCTCGCCTTAATATTTGGCGGCAATGTCGTTCTGGCAGATATTTTAGTGTTTTCCATAAGGGATCAGCACCAGATTGAAGTTGAGTTCAGAGACATGCCTGCGAAATTTGGATCGCCTGTTCCGTCAGATGGACTCAAAGTACGACAATTAAATTAATAGTAAAATAATAAAATTAACATTATTTAGTTCAAACGACAACAAAATGTGTTTTTTAACAATTTGGAAATTTGTAACTCTAAAAGTGTCAAAAAGTACCGCTTTTTTAGTCCTATATTTTTTTAAATAAAAATTTTAACTGTGGATTTAAAAATGTCATTATTAATGAAATGTTTGAATTTTTTTATTTAAAAATTGGAATTAAAAAAGTGTAATTTGTGTAATCTCAGGGAATGGTTGTTTACGCTGATCCCCCGAACGCCTGTGAGGAGATTAAAAAGCCCCCAAACGTAACGAACTACACCGATAATTGGATAGTATTGGCGGCAAGGTACAACTGCACTTTTGACGTCAAGGTACGGAACGCACAGGCAGCTGGATATGACGCCATCATTGTGCATAACGTTAACAGCAATGAACTCGGTAAGAGAGTTCAAAATAATTCACATCTTTATCATCAACCTTGGAACGATGGAACAAAAACTACAATGTAATGGTTTTTATTTTTTTGCAGAGCCTATGTCAACGAGACATCCATACGGTCTAATAATACCAGCTGTGTTCGTTAGCGAAATAACGGGGCTGATAATACGCGAGAGTTACTTGTACAACCGACTTTATTTCATCTTGATAAACGACGATCTGCCGTTCAACATCAACACACATCTTCTCCTACCGTTTGCAATAGTCGTTGGAGTGTGCTTCTTAGTTATGGTTATATTTATGGTAGGCTATCGTGCACTTATCGCTCTAATATTCTTATTCCAGCGATAACGACTTTGACTGACACACTGCCTTGACTGGTCTTTTGTTTTACATTCCGGCTTTTTATGTCGAATGAATCATAATGCTAACTGACAATCAATCGATCGGCCGTTTAAGTTGAACATCAATTCGTAAATTAAAATTATATACCATTTCAATTGTCAACTATTGTTTTGTTCCAATTCTGTATTTATTATGAAAAGTCAATATTTATGATCAAAATGCAATATTCATCACCAATATTCAACATTTATTAATCATTGACTGGTTCATATCTGCTTAATGTAGTATAATAAATTAAATAAGAATAATTATCACTGTGACCTTTTTTTTTAATATTATGTATCATTTTTTAGATCGTCAAATGTATAAAGAACAGAAGACGGCAGCGAAGGCACCGATTGCCTAACTCCAGTCTAAAAAAAATACCGACGCACAAATTCACTAGCGAGGATCCTTATGAAACGTGTGCCATTTGTTTGGAGGATTACGTCGAAGGGGAGAAGTTGCGCGTTTTACCTTGTGCTCACGGTAATGAACTTAAAAACTTGAAAATATGAAAAATAATTAACGCTGTAATTAAATAAAAATTAATTGAAACTTAAAATTGATGTTAAAAATGAAAAAAAAGTAGATAGAATATAAAAATTAAAAATAACATTTTTTCACAGTTTATCATAGCAAGTGCATAGATCCATGGCTCACAAAAAACCGTAGAGTTTGCCCCTGCTGTAAACGTAAGGTTTATGCTGCTGATGAACGAGTTGTCACTGACAGTGAATCAGATTCTGATGTCGATGATGCAACACCGTTAATCAGAAATGGTCACTCCGGTAAGGTTCAAAAGTAAATCACAAAACCAACGTGATTTAATTAATGAAAAGTTGAAATTTATGACTTATTGATTTTATATAATATGAATACCATTAAAAAATTTTAATGAATGTTAAAATTGCAGGAACACAAGGTGGGACGTTCACACCCCAACGTGAAAATCCTTTTATGCAGTCAGAACGGAGATCCAGACAGCGCTGGAACTCCGAAACGTCAGGAAGTAGTTACGAGTCGGTCAGGTCGAATCTGCCGTTCGACGACAACGAGAGCTATAACAATGAAGACATTACCACTCCTCTGCTTAGAGTTTCTGATAATCATAGTATAAACGGTATGACCTTCTTTGATAGCCTGTTTGTTTTTTGCATCTTAGTATTCTTTCTTTTGTTCTGACTGTTTGTCTTTGGTGTACCTTTTTTGTATTATTTCCGTTGATTCCGTTGATTATTCACGTTCGAGCTCCTCGGTTCGATACGTAATTTACATACGTATTTTGTACAGTTAATCTTTACACAATTGTTCTAAATTATATTTATTGTAAAAAATTATATTTATTGTGTTCAACACCAGCGGTACTGAACACGACTGAAACCGACAGGTTTTGTTCTATTTTTTGTTATCAAATTGAATTAAAGTCTGGTTTATTTGAATTTTCTTTTTTCTATTTTACCCACTTTTCTTTTGTTTAACACATGTGCTATTTTGATTTTTGACTTTTAAGAGATGCAATTTTTTGATATTTTTTTTTATCATTCAAATTATAATAAACAAATGATTTTTTCTTTTTTAGGCGAAACGTCAGATATAGAGCAATCAGTGAGTAGCACCAAGCCCCACACTGTCACCTTGTACTACGACGGTCAGGAGCATACATTGCCAATTTTTCGTGTAACGGATAATGCGGCAAGGTCCTCGAACGCTCCATCAACCGTGACGCCAACCCGATCGTCAACGCGAATTTTAAAATAAATGACTGAACTTGTTTATTTGGAGAAAAAAAAGCAAAACATAAATCTCAGAATTATCATATGGTTGAACATATGAGAATCACAGACCGACAATTCAAAGAGTGCTATTATTTTAATCAAACGATACATATTTTATATTGCTCCGAAAAAAATGATATATAGATATATCCTCTGTTCTTTATGTTTTAAGATCTCAAGGGATCATTCGTTGTTCTATTTCTTTTTTCACTGAATTTTATTTCTGTTCAAGTCATGAAAGTGTATTATTTTAATTATTGATTTTTTTCTATCTTTCATTTAAATTAATTAAAGCGAAGTTAAAGTTTTTAAAACTAAAATTATGATTTTGAAAATCTCATCTGTAAAAAGTAGAGAAAGAATGTCTGAGTGAGTGACTGCGTGCATGCGTTGCGATCATTTGTATTATTGGGTACCTTTTTTTATAAAAAAAATACCATGGATGGCTTTGACAGTGGATGGTTCAAATTGAGCTCGCTCGATTGACACTGTCAAATTTGTCATTGCTCGAACTACAGATACAATTTGATTAAGCTGATCTATTAATTAATTATTCTGATAAATTATTGATTGGAGCAATCGGTGTGATATAATAATTGCTTTAGCATGATTTATCCGAACATGTAAAAAGCTATGTACATAGTTTTACGAAGGAAGTTGTACATTTGCAGCAGGCTTTTTTTTATTTGTTGTAATACAAATTCGACGGAGTCACTGTTGAAACTATATTGTTGATTATGTTATAGCTGAGACAAAAAAATGTATTAAAACAATAAAATTACACTGTATTTATAATCAGGATCTTCTTGTTTCAACTAGTGTAAGTTGAAAATATAACAATCTTTCTGAATCAACGAATTTTTTTTTTTATTATCTAAAATACTATCAGTGTTTTGTCATATATTCATATAATATACAATCCTCAAACGTGTAAATAGATTCAAATACGCGCGAAAAATTAATAAACAAATAATCACATACGTGTCAGTCACGGCAGATCCGTACATTTTTGGCAAACGTGTTAAATGTAAAAACACCAGTATAGTTTTGCAAACGTTGATAAACATTCTATAAATGTAATTGATTAAATTACAGATTTAATTTCTTCGCTTTGAAACTGAATGAAAAATCTGATGAACAAATTTAAATTAAATTTGAATAATTTACCTAGAATCAATCTTCGTATTTACAGTTGTCATGTTACGCAAGTTAAATTTCTTTTATATACAATTTGGTGCGAGATAAAATTTTTGATAAAAAAAATTGGATCGAGATTTCACATTTTGCTTTCTTTCGTGTGTGACAAGGACATGATAACGTGTTCTTGGGTTATGGCCGCGAGTTCCTTCAACCACTCGTCCAGAACAATTGCACACAGAACCACATTTTGTTTCGAACTGACCTTGGTCAAATCGTCCCAGGAATATCTGGAAATTATTACAATTACATTATTATAATAAATTTTTCGAACTTAAAAAAAAATAATTTTGTATACTTTACCCAGCTTTATTATCGGTAAGACTTAGTGGCTGATCAATCGACGAGTTAGACTGACTGGAACTGTCAGCAATACTGGACCCCGAGCTACCAATAGATCTTCGGAACATCTGAGTTAATGACGAGGTCAAACTCTTTCTTTTTGGTTCATCTGAAAATTTCAGATCGACATTTATTATATTCTACTATGACTAACATGTGTTTTTGCAATCATATTATAACTATTTATCGTTTTTTCAATGTAATTAATAATGACTCAATGATTACTTCTAGAAAATGACTCGTTTGGCAATGAGTGTCTTTGCAAAGACGTTTGTTTCGATGAATCAAAATGATTCTTTCGAGCGTTGACTAATCGGTCTTCGCGGCGAATGAGAGCCAGCCTCCCTTGCTCGATCAGAGTATCGACGTCTTGAAACTTCGATAAAAACAGATCTACTTTTTGTTTTAATGTTGCTAATACCTGAAAATGAAAACAACAATTTTAATAAATTCAGTTTAATAAATTGAATTTAGTTCAATACATTTTAGTCAATTTAGTAATAACTTAATTTAATATAATTAATTTTGTTAACCAAATCTTGTTTGATATCATTATCCGATTTGATTTACACCGATCAAACATAAATTATCAGCTTCACATTATGTAACCAAATATTTAAGATATAAATTTAATTTATCAATGGTTGTTTACTCAACTGTACCGATACTTAGATCTGATTTCTGACATTCATTCAACTTAAATTATGACAAATGAATCCAATTAAAAATTAGATTATTAAGTAAAATCTTAATCACCTGAAACAGCCATCTAATACTAGGTTGAAAAACAATCGAGTGGTTCAGAAGAAACGACTGCAAGAGCGGTTGCTGATAAATAGCTAATCTACTAATGAGCCCAGTGAGATGAAAATTGACGTAGATGTCATTTGACAGCATGTCCTCCAACTTTCGCAGTACAGTGTCCAAAAACAATCCCACACTCGGTTTCGCCTCAAAAGCCTCCTGCGAATTAAACTGTGACCTTTTCTTTTGCAACGAACCAATCCTCTCGCGGGACTTGGCGTCAAGCAACACCTTGGCTTCAAAGTGTCTCGAAATCTCTTCATCTTCGTCGTCATCGCGCTTGGACGCGAAGCTCTCATAGCCGCTGCTGTCCGAGATCGGACAGAAGGTGGAGGTACTTTTTTCAGTATTAGAACTAGTCGACGCAACGTTCGAGGTGTTTGAGGTACTGGAATCGGGCTCAGCCTCTTCATCCAATTTTTCGGACGGCTCTGACAGTAGCTCGGCTATGTCTGCATCCAGCTGGGCTTCCTCTTCGAGACTCAGGGCTAAGCAACGTCGACTTTCTGAACTCAAAGTTACATCCAATTCGGACTCGTTATCGTTTTCTGATTCCAGTTTTGAACTTGTATCGACGTCGATGAACGACTGAATACTTTCTAATACTTGTTGCATGGAAAATTCCGATAATGGTGATTCTGAAAAATTTGTCAGCTGGTCTGAAAATGAGATTTAAAAATTAGAAAAAACAAACAAACTCAAATTTAAATTTTAACATTAAAATTTTTACCCATCATTTTAGTTCTCAGATCACCATTCGTGACAGGTCTTTCGGCAGAATTCGGCGGTTCTCCGTCATATCTATTGGACCATTGCGAGCACGCCAATTTACAAGCGGCAATTTTTTGTCTGGCGTCGCACAAGTAAGCGTGATAGTTGCCATAAAGTGAGCCTTCGCACGGATTACGGCTGACTACAGAAGGAAGATTCACATTGGCAGGAAGACTTGCGGTTTTAGAGTTGTCGTTGGTTGCTGACGGTTTGCTGCGCCGCCTCAAGGGGTTCACCGCAGCATGAGATTCTGAATCGAGCGCCAATGACGCGGAACAACAGTTTGGCGTTAGAGATAGAAACCGTTCCGCACTGCGTCCGAAGGGATCCACGTCTCGCAATCGGCTGCGTTGAGAGATCATCACGTGGGAACACGGACTGAGATCTCGCAGACACAGTTCTAACATCACGTCCTCGCAGTTAAGGTCCACGAGAGTTTCAAAAAAAGCTAAAGTTACTATGCATAATTGCTGAAATAAAAATAAAACAATTGAGTTTCAATAAATTTTAATAAATTTTTTTGAGAGAAAACGAAAATCTTACTCTAGATTTTGACAATATTCGCTGGACGAGTACAGTTAGAACCCTCGTGTCGTCATACTCGTGTTCCATGAGAAACCTTAGGAGTGAATGTAACAATCCCGGTTCTTGTACGGATCGAAGAAACAGATCAAAATAAGCAGTTGAAGCTATCAGTTCATCTTCAGTCGTCTGGAAAAATTTCATTCGATGAAAATTAAATTCAAGTCTTTTCAAATTTTGTTCGTTTATTTATTATTTTTAGTATGTACCTGTAATAATAAAGCTGGTCCCATAACAGGCACCAGAAAACCGTGGTACAAATATTCATGCAGTACTTTTTGAACAGATCGATGAGCAGTTTGAGCCACTGCATTGCAGAACTCAAGGGAATTAATAAATTGTGACAATTCTGGGATGTCATTGATGTCGTCAGTGGTCAGTCGGTGCCAATCGCTAGATTCGATCTCAAGTTTTCGAGGCAATGCTGAGTAGAGACCACTTAATCCTGTTGCCAGAACCTGTAACAGAATGAAAAGTTAAAAAGTAAAAGGACTTACATAAATCATATCTCAAAAAGACGTTAATTAATCAATAATTAAAAGTCAACCAACCGGACAGACGTCAGAGATATTGGCGATGTAATTTCCAACGTCATCCATTTTCTTTGACAACGTCATGCAGAGCAACATCGCGTCTCGGGCTTGCTGGCCCACGTCTCCTGCATTGTGTATGTGAGGTATCAAAAGTGTAAATATAATAAACCTGAAATAGAAAAACAAATTCATTACAGATAAAATGACAAAGATAAAAACATTAATTAATCAATCAAGTGAAAAAAGTATGATAAACATAATGTATATATTAAAGACATGATTTATGAAAATAAATTTTAGAAAAAAATGGTAAATTCTATAGAAAAAAATCTGACGCATTTCTTCCAGGATCCTCGGGATGGAAAAACAAATCCAACAAAGTCATATTTTGCATCAACGCGACGCATAGTCTGTTCAACAACGTGACAAGGCGCCTCTCAAGTTCCGCAGGCAGTATTTCCGCAGCGCAGTCTTCCAAAAGACGTAACAATGGTCGCGCGACAGGCTCGTGTGCCAACAGTGCACCGTTGTACGAAACTAACACGCCGTAAAGTTTCATTTGTTCCATCCGCACAGAATCTTTGTACCTGCGTGAAAGTAAAATTGCATTCTTCAAACGTATCTTAACATAGTGACTTCTCTAAGTACAAGAAGATTAAAACGAATCGAATTTAAATTTCAAAAAAGGAATTTAAAATTACCTTAACAAAAGAAATTTAAAATTAAATTAACAAAAGGAATTTAAAATTAAATGGAAAAAGAAATTACCTTCCAGCTAGGGTGCTCCATTCGTATATCTTTCCAAGTAAATTCTCGCTTAAAAGATACTCCAGACAGGGGGAGTGCGACGGACTTATATTTTTTTGTGTATCTAAAAACGTGCATCGCAATTCTATCAACAAAAGTGTGGTCATACGATCTATATGATTGACTACTCCCAGGACGTCGTCGTTTGTAGGAAACCCGTTTGGGGGCTGAAAAAAATTAAAATGTTAATCGACGCTTAAACATATAATACATTTTTTTATTTTTTAAAGCTACAACTTCCAAGGGGACAAATCTGAAACATTCATTGAACCGATTGTAAAAAATGTCTAATAAAAGTGTTTTCATTATACTTAATAAAAATTAGACGTACCAGTTTTCATGGTACGTCTAGTAAAAAAAGGTATTGAAGCAAATAAAAATTTTTAATTTTTCAGTGAAAAAAGTAGTGTTACATCGATATGAACTATCTTATTAAGATCAGACATAGTAATATAATAGGACAGAAAATGAACCTGTGATTGCGTAATGATATCGTAACTTTGTTGCCAATGTTTTCGAAAGCTGTCATAACAGGCTGTTGGATCAACGTCCTTAGGTGGAGACTCTTCCTGTGTTCTTTGCGAGCCAAAGCTCGATCTCAGCGGACTGTTAAGCAACCAGCTCATGTCTGGAAGCTCCTCGATTATGTCATAAGCCTCAGACCAGCTCCAGTTTGTATACATAAATATCAATTATCGTCACCTTCCTTATCGCGCCAATTTTTCAACTTCCACCTAAAACCAGAATGTGAAATTTAACTTTCAATTTTGCATTGTTACAAAAAATGAAAACATACAAAGAAACAGGTTTCGATAAGATACATTTCGTCATTGGTTATTCATTGTTTTCAGATAAATTACATTCAACATGCCAAAAGTTTATTTTAACATTTAACATTTAATAAATAAAGTTGTTTAGTTTGTTTGTTTTTTTTTTTTCAGTAACAGTTTCATTTGAAAGGTATTATGATTTAGATGAACCGATTGCAGAGTTTCACGAGTTACAAAAGCTTATTAATAAGTCGTCTAAATACGACCGGAATGCTAAAAATAAGTTTGCAAAAAAGGACAAACGTGACCACAAAACGCAACCAGCTTCCAGAACTTGGAAATAGAAATTGAGGTTATAAAAACAAACAATCTTTTTGAGTATAAAAAGTGAACAAAAATCCTTTTATGCTTTGCAGAAAATGAATCAGCCTGAATGCGAGGCTAATCAGCAATTAAACGGACTGTTCGAGAGAAACCCATTATGCCTACAATCAAAAATGCAAAGCAGCTGACAGTGCTTATCTCGCTCTTATCACAACAATAATGCTAAAATGTGAGCGACTACAAAAGAAGTTGCGAGGAAAAAAGAAGTGACAAAGTTGAATTCAATCCGAGTTCGTAATATTGACAACTGACATGTCACTGACAAGGAATGTCATTGACAAGTGGCAAATAATTCGAAACAACAAGCTGTAAACAAACGAAGGTAAACAAACAGGTCTGGCTCTTGGGATTCGGATGAGGGTGTTTATTTTTCTAAGAGAGTGGTGCAGAAAAACGGAGGGAAGGTTAGGCGAGTTTACCTCGGATCAACTCGGAGCAATGAAAGTCCATCTCGGAGCTTGGACGGTTTGCAGTCGCCGTGGCCGTCGCATCAGGCGAACGAAAACAGGACCGAGCGCATCTTCGTTTTGGTTCATACGAGCTGCGCAACTCACAGCTGAGAATCACATTTGTCAACGCGCAATTACTGCCATGCACAAGCACAACCTTCTGCCACTGCCAAACACGCATGGAACAAGAGAGAGACGGACCAACAGAGACAGAGAGAGGAGATCCAATACTGTGTGAAGTTTGCCACAGGTGAGACAGAAATGTTATCTTTTCAAAACATATAGATTTTAGAAATTATTTAAATATTTAAATTATTGTGAAAATATTAAAAGAAAATGTCAGTTCAATTAGTTGGCTGTTTATTTTTTTTTAATTTAATATTTGTAATGTTGATAACACTTTTTTGACGATATACAATTGTTTGCTATTGTTGAAAAGAATGGCCACCAGGTGTCGCTGCGTGTTTCCGGATTCCTTTTTTTGAGGGACAATTTGTGTCACATGTCACACAATGTCAGGCTTATACAATAAGGTACGTTTGTTATGATTTATTAAACAATAATTAGCACCAAGATGGACCATAAAATTCAGCATGCTTTGGTTAACGTTAGCGTTAATTTTAGATTCTCATTAATGCAATTTTGATGTTGTTTTCACATGGTTGTTGTCACATAACCTCAAAATTAGGGAGAAAGTTTGTATCGAGGGGAATTTTAGTTTTGTTTCTAATTTTGTTAGCTGAACAATTAATTCTTTGATTTAATCATGCATCTTATTAGATAAGTATCGTCAAGTAGTCATAAATTTTAACGTGCAGTTTTTTGTTTACAGCCAATTCTTATCGATGGCCGTGGCCATCTTTTGGGACGACTCGCCAGCGTCGTCGCAAAAACCATCCTGGAAGGTAATAAAGTTGTTGTCGTCCGCAGTGAACAGCTAAACATCTCTGGAAACTTTTTCAGGTTAATATTACAATATACAAATTTTTTACTAAAAAATAGAACTCGAGCAAAGTTTTATTCAAAAACACAACATATTTTTAACAGTATGCTGAGTATTTGTTAAAGAATATCCAAAAATACATGATTATTATTCAATTCTTACCTACATTATTTGACATGTAAAATGAAAAAAATTGACCTATATGATATTGATAGTAAAACAATATTGAATGTTTTTAATCAAGAAAGATTTTTTGAAATGTAATTTACTTTTCAATTTCAGAAACAAATTGAAGTTTATGTCATTCCTGAGGAAACGCTGCAATGTTAACCCAGCCCGTGGCCCATTCCACTATCGTGCTCCCAGTAAAATTTTCTGGAAGACTGTTCGTGGTAAATATATTTTGATTTTGTCAAAAAAAAAAATTCTAAAAAATTCTATATGAATTTTATTTAAATAATCTTTAAACACATTTTATTTCTCATTTTCCATAATGATCAGTGATTATATAACTTATTACCTACATTATTTGAAAAACACGTGTAATGAAACACGAATGAGATCATTGTTAGAAGAAAATGTTTCAAAACAACTGGAATTTTTTTAAAAGGACCATTAAAAAATTGTTTCTTATTTACAGGTATGATCCCACACAAAACTCAAAGAGGCAAGGATGCTTTAAGAAAATTGAAGGTTTATGAGGGATGCCCGCCGCCTTATGATCGTAGGAAACGACTTGTCGTTCCTGGAGCTATGAGAGTAGTTTGCCTAAAACCAGGCAGAAAGGTACGTTAGAATAGTTATATTAAATTTTTTTCCTTGAATTTCAATAATACAAAATAGTTTTTCAACAATGATGTTTATGGTAATTTGCGCCTGATATTGTCAAAGACAATTATGATGTCAATTTTAGCTGAGTTGAAAAAATGAAAAATTAAATATAAATATAAATATAAAAAAGACAAGAAAAAATCCGATTTTTAAATCAATTTATTAATTTCACTTCTTTTTATTTTTCTTCAGTATTGCCACGTTGGAAGACTTTCCCACGAAGTCGGCTGGAAATACAAGGCGGTCGTGCGAACTCTGGAGAACAAGAGGCGTGTCAAATCCATCCTCGAAGTTCAAAGGAGAAACAAACTCAAGGTAACTTTTGTTTCTCAGCCTAATTTAATTTATTACTTTTTCATAAGGGTGGTCGGTAATTCCTTTGATTTTTTTTATTTCAGAAACTCACCAAGCAAGCTGGAGAGAAAGTGGCAAAGAGGGTTGAGCCGCAAACCGCGATCATCAATAACTTTGGTTATAATTAAACATTTTGTACAAAGAAAAAAATAAAGACAAGGTATTTACGACCAGACGTTTGTTAACAGCCAAAAGTTACTTTAAATCTTATCCCAACATCAAATTTTCTACCTCAATTTTGAGGTCACCATCAATTAACAAACCCTAAAAACAAAAAAAAAAGAAATTCTTTTTTATAATTACTTTTGTATAATTAAATTTCAACCTACGTTGAACTTCTTAAAACTTGAAACATCCATGTCGGTAATATCAGTACCGACCTTACCGTCACTTTAACGTGAAACAGTTCTAAAATTGTCCGAAAGGTCTAACAGGCTCGAGAGGCACTCGCTTGCTCCGACACTTTTTTTGTGCTCCAAAAAATCCTGAAATGGTGTGAAGTGTCAAAACAAATATCAAACAAGAGCATCGGCGGTTCGAAACGGGGTGCTTCAATCTAACCAGCTGTGGTTGTCAAACGGACCTTGTCCTGTCATTCTGAAAGCGGCCGAGGGTGTGAAAGTGAATTAAAAAATTTGGACTGCTGTCATATTCGAATTTAACTTAAAAAATGCCGTTACACCGATACACACACGCGATCGTCTGTCGAATTCCAAACAGCCTTGAGACTCGGGGCGCTGTTAACTTGGACGAAGCAAGGAAGCAGCACATGGCTTTGGCCCAGCTCCTGCGGGAACTCGGTCTCGATGTTGTGGAGATGCCACCGGACGAGAGCTCGCCGATGTGCGTCTTCGTTGAGGATATTGCTGTTGTTTGTAACGGCATTGCTCTCATCGCCAGACCCAACGAAGAATCCAGAATTAAAGAAGTAATTAAATATAATAAATAAATAAACAAAATAAATCAATTCATAAAAATTTAAAAAATGGACATCTTCTTTCCAATTGATATGGAATAAATAAACGAAAAATCAATGTTCAACTGGTCGATAGATATTCTAATTTTTTTTATTCAATTTGATTTTGACCACTGCGTTATGGCAATTGAGCGAGTACCATTTTTGATTGTCCAAATTTAGATAGATTGACATTAATAAGTTGGTTCACGCGATTTATGTATATAGTCACATGGGCAATTTATAACGGTGACATAATATCAATTTGCTCGAATTGAAATGGATTTGGTACAGACCATTGCTTGTGTGATACAATTTTGAAACTCGCGTTTCTGCAGAACTGCGATTTTATAGAGCAAATGTCGTTTCAGATCGAAACCATAAGGGCGATATTAAAAAAGGAACTTGAAATTCCTCTGGTTGAGATAGCCGACGCCAATGCTCGTCTTGATGGCGGCGACGTTTTATTTACAGGTAACAACAAAATAAAGACAAAAATAAAAAAATTATGATAAACAAATTTTTATTTATAAATTTTAACAATTTTAGGGCGAGAATTTTTCGTTGGATTATCTCAATTTACAAACGAAGCTGGTGCAAGAGCAGTTGCCGCAGCCTTTCCTGAATATCCTTGTGTGCCAATAAAGGTAAAAAAAAATTTTAAATTATTCCATAATTTTTAATTAATTTAATTAATTAAATTTGCTTTTCCAGGTCTCTCAGACTAAACGTTTAAAAGCACTGGTTACCATGGCTGGACCAGACGTGATTTGTGTTGGTTCTGGAAAAGAAGCTCAGGAAGTTGTGAAGGTGAATTGGAAACTAGAAATTTTATTGAAATTATTTATAGAAAAAAAAATCTATTTTTAAAGTAAAAAAAAAAATAGATTGAAAGAAAAATAAATAATAATTTTACAGCGTATCGAGAGGGAAGCGACGTACAATTACCAGACGCTGACAGTTCCAGAGGACGAGGCGGCGAATGTCCTTTATATTAATGGAACTCTTATACACCGCTCGGAAGATGAGATTCCGCGATCAAGCACAAACTTTTCCGAACGAGTTGAATTCGCAACGCGGACCCTGCGGATGTCCGAGCTGGCGAAACTCAGCTTGGGCTTGTCTTCCTGTTGCCTTTTGGTGCGCAGACCCCGACACATCCGCAGTATTTAAGATCGTGCACAACAGTTGCAAAGTATTAACAAAAAAAAACAAATTTTATGACATTGTTTGATATTAATATATTGGTGGACCCCCGAAAGATTTAATATATAATTGAAAAATTGAGGCTCTGCTTGTAGAAGGAAGGACACCTGATCTTTCAGATGTTGCATGCAGACGCGTACGATTGTATGCTAGACGGTACTTGTTGTCTCCAAGGCTAGTATTCGTCAGTCCTATCAATATTATCCGATTAAGGTGGTTCTAGCGAAACAGTAAAAAGTCTGTAACTTTTTGGAAGTTGTATCCAAACGTTGTTCCCCAACTGTCACGATTTATGTTTTTTCCGCATTTCGAATTATCAATTGTTCAATTTTGAGTCCAAGATTCAATACATTTCAAGATGCATTTTATTTGTAAATAAGTATTTGATGAAAGCATAAAAATTTTAATACTTTTAAATAGTCATAGAAGGGAAAAACAAAAATTGATCAATTTGAAACGCGTGAGACTGAATTTTAAAATAAATTAAATTTGTATGTCTGCATTGTTGAGTAGTCTGATTTTTTCGAGTTAGATATTTTAGTAGTTTAAAATATGAAACGTGACATGAAATGAGAATTTAGAACTAGTGAAAAAAAACGTACATCCCCATCGTTCTCCGTAATCTCAAACTTAGCTACCTTTGCATGGGATCTCTATTCCATTTAATATAATATTCGTTATTAATTCTATCAGAAATAATGTTCATTGATCTGTAGAAATGTTTAACGTGAAAAGAAATGTTTTTCTTTAAATAGCCAATGCATTACAAAAAATATACAAGTTCTATGTCTACAATGTAGAGTGTCAACAGTTGTTATTCATGTACAAATAATTGAATCTCAAACTAATTGTTCAAGTTTAATCTTCTAAATAATGTGATTAACATTTAAAAGCATGTTTTTAAATTTCAACTTAAGCTTCTTTGATTATAATCGTTCATTCCGTGATGCTGAAAGTTCAAGTTTCATTTGCTGCACACAATAATTTTTATGTTAACGAATAGTTGAAATATTAATTTTCAAAGTTTTAACAGAACTTATTAGATTAATTTTTTGATGTATTTACAAATGAAGTATCATAATAAACTGATATCAATAAAACAATAAAAAAACAAAAGGTGCAACTAAAGTATATAAAACTAGTCTGCGAAATGTGTTCAACTACTAACGTAACAATTTAGATGCGCATCAAGTGGTGTTCTTACATTTTGTAATCATCATTTTTTTTTATAAATGCTTGATTTCGTGCTAAGTAAAACGTTTTACTCTGTTCGATGTAAAAGTGATTAATTATGGAACAATAATTTATTACAAATGTGAATGAAACGTTTGGTAATTTATAACGAAATGTTGTAAGTTACCAAATCTTAAGTTTGCGAAAAAGAAACGCGCAACTTCTACAGCACAAACGACTGATTGCGACCATAGGCTTAAGACAACTGAAGTTACTATTACAAAAGTTCTGTTAAAGTTACACGATAATTGCGCCTCGTTTTTTTGTGTTACTTTATGTATGCGTTTATCAATCTTGCCTTGTCTTGAGACAAAAATAAACTGATGCTATTGTAAATAAAAAACATCCATCTCGTTTATTTGTTCTATGTACATTCTTCTTCGCAGGTTATTCAACAAACATAAAAAAATTCAATAAATTCAAACACTGATAGCTTTGTCGGTCGCTTTTGCGTTGATTTGTTTTAGGATGGTCCGCATCGTGCCTGAAGATCCGACGTCAAAAGTCCTGGGATACTCAACCCCAGGCCCCCTTGAGTAGATTCTCTGCACCAGTTGCTCCCATCTGACGGGACTGGTCAGCTGTTTGGCCAAATATTTTTTAATGTACTCCGGATCGTTTTTGAATTGTTCCCCAGTTACGTTCGAGTAGACTGGAATCGTTGGCTCGTGAACGATGATACTTCTTAACGCTTCCTTGAAGGGCGCCACAGCCGGGCTCATTAATTGAGTATGAAACGCGCCGCTCACAGGGAGCCTTTTGAGGTGCCTGAGACCATAATTGCGTCCATTCTTTTCCACAAAATTGATAGCTTCTTCATTCCCGGCTATTATCTTAGTTTGACAGCACAAGTATATTGCTACCCTGTGAAATAAAAAATTTTTCTTTGAGATTTCTGAATTCAATTTGTTATCATAATTATATTTATGAATAATGAAATTTGATTTTCATTTTTAAAATTTCACATTAAACTTTAAATGAAAATTCATTGTCAATTTGAAATAATGAGATGCCATTTTCATTTTTTATTTGAAATAAAAAACTGACTGGTTTACCTGCAGACTGGATTTTCTACACCCAAATCTCTCGCCCATTTTTCAGCTTCAGTTACAAGCTCATGAGTCCTGGCTTCAGGAGTACAGTAGACAGAAATCATCGCCTGGGGTTGCAAGTCAGAAGCCTGTTGCATTGCAGCAGCTCTAACTCCAACGAGTCTGATGCCAGCTTCAAAGCTGATCGAACCAGCGAAAATAAGTGCGGCGATTTCACCCACACTGTATCCAGCAGCATTCACGCAGTTGTCAATCGCCAAAGGCCTCTCCTCCTGCAACTTTTCAACCGCTGCTAACGACGTCAACACAGTCGCAGGCTGGTTGAATTCCGTCCGGTTCAACACTCGCTGAGGGCCAGATTCGCAGATCTTCAAGATGTCATATCCCAAAGCCTCGTTTGCAATTTCAAACATGTCTTTTACTCTTGGAAAGATTAGGTATTCACGAATCTTACCCACTTTCAACGTTCCTGCAAAATTTTATAAACATTTGTTTGAACATTTTTTTGTTAAACTACGTTGTTTGTTTTGATCATTGTTATTGAAAATTAAGTCTTGTCATTGTGAATGTTTGTCACCTTGGCCTGGAAATATAAAAACACTCGTGTCCGCTGGATTGATCAGGGGTGTTGTGTTTTTTTTCTCTTTTTTATAGCCGGATGTGTCCGGGTACGGACTTGTGGCCCATTCTTTATTTCCCGCATCTTCAAATCGTGTCGACTCATGTAACAATGTTTTTAAATCGGGATCGGAGGATTCTTTTGTCGAGTAACTGTTGTTACTTGACAATTTCAGCTCACTGCAAACCCGGCGCAAGAGGTTAGACGAAACCCTGTGCGACACTTGAAACAACATTTTTTAAACTGAAAAGCATGTGAATTGCATGATAACAGTGGTTCAGGTCCGAATGTTCCGTTTTTTTAGGTTATGAAACACAAGGCTCTTCAATGCGATAACCTTTTGTGACGTCAAAGATGTCAAACTTATTGTTGGATGGTAATAAATGACCTTCAAAATCATTGAAAGAGAAAAACATTGTTTGTTTAATTTCTTTTATGTTTATGTGTTGCCAGAATTATAAACAATGATTATTAAATATATTTATCTTAACTGAATTTTTTCGAAGAGTGTTCTGATTTATACATACAAAATTAGATAATTGACCTGAAATCAAAAAAATAGTATGAATCGTTTAACTGGAAAACAACAGTTTACATTCATAAACACGCGCTAAAATTATCCAGTTCCAGACAGCGGAACGGGGCGGAATGTGGAATCTGTGTATGTGTGGAACTGTGAATAAAATATACATGCAGAGATCACTTTGTAAGCTCGAGTTATAAAAGCAACGTGCTTGGAACAGCAACCTTGAGGGTCACTGTTGCAGAGTACATCAATTAAATTTTGCACGTCGATAGACTTGAATTTAATCAAGCTCGGGATGGCGCAGGGTACGAAATTAATTGGAGCAGCTGCGTCCGCGGCCTTATTCAAAAAATCATCAAACCTTGTTTTTTCCGGGACATCCAGAAGTGTAAGGTAAGATCAAAAAAATTTGTTAAAAAAACGTGTCAAGTGTTTTGCAATAACGTCCTTTTGACCTTGACGTTATGCAGTAACTTGATCTCGAATTAATTATAAATTTTTTGAATTTTTTGAAATTGGAGCATTTCAATAACTTGTTGACGAGGAAGGATCTATATCATTATGGAATCAAAACCAAATATTATCATCAACTTCAAATCTCTTTATAAATAGATTCCCCTGTTGTTTTGAATTTTTATCTTAATTCCCAGTCGCTTGTGTTCGCGTGGCAACGAAAGAAAAATTTTGTTCTTCAGAAATAAATCGACGATGGTAATTGATGTGAATTGAAAATAATTTTTTAAGTCAATTTTTTTGAATAAATTTCAATTTTTCAGAACAATTTTTTATTGTTCAATTCAATTTTATAACTTTTTAACAAATCATTATTTATGATTGCTTGCAGCTCTTGGTGGTCCCACGTGGAATTAGGCCCTCCAGATGCAATTCTCGGAATCACCGAAGCATACAAGAGGGATCAAAACCCTAAGAAGATTAATTTAGGAGCTGGGGCTTACCGCGATGACAACGGAAAACCTTACGTTTTACCCAGTGTTCGCAAGGTATTATCAAAATTGTTACACCAATTGTTTTGCAAATGTTTGACTTACCATAAAAATTTAACATTTATGTTTTCATATAATTTTTTTTCAACTCAATTAAAACAAAAAATGTAAATTTGTTTGTCATTTAAAATACATTTGAATAAATTAACGTCAAAATTATTTGAACGTAACATAATAGATAAGATATATCGTTCACTTCTTGTGCACAACAAAATTGTTCTTTTTTTTTTGAATTGACAGCTATGGTTTATTTGAAAAATTGCTATATTTGGTTATACTTTTTATTGATTTATAAATTTTTATATTGTCTTTTGTTGTTGTCATGGAGTTGTTGATTTCGAAGTTACATGTTATTTCAGGCGGAACAAAGACTCAGTGCCAAAGCATTAGATAAAGAGTACCTTCCCATTTCAGGAAGTGGAGATTTTTGTAAGCACAGTATTACTTTAGCCTTGGGGGATGACAACAAAGTCGTACCTAATGGATTGGTAAGTTAACAAATTGACTTATTGAAAAATAAAATGGATGAATTTATAAAATAATTGAACAAATGAGTTGCGAAAATATGTTTAATTGAACTGAAACAATTTCATTGATGAATTCTCGTTTACTTTATTCAAGAACGCTACAGTCCAAGGTATATCTGGAACTGGATCTCTGTGTGTAGGAGCAACTTTTTTGAAGCATCATTTTCCAGGCAACAAGGAAGTTTATCTGCCAACTCCGTCCTGGGGAAACCATACCCCCCTTTTTAAGTTAGCCGGCCTTGGTGTCAAATCCTACCGATACTATGATCCGAAAACTTGTGGGCTGGACTTCAAAGGTGTCTTGGAAGACATTAACGTAAGCGAAAGTTTATATACAAAATTGTACCAGCAATAATAATTTCAATATAAGTGATTATTATTTCTGTTTTTTCTGCAGAAAATCCCGGAAAAATCCATAATTTTATTGCACGCTTGTGCTCATAATCCAACCGGAGTGGATCCCAAACCGGAGCAATGGGTTGAATTGTCTGCTCTGATCAAGAAGAAAAATTTGTTCCCATTCTTCGATATGGCCTATCAAGGATTCGCCTCTGGTAAGAAGCATGGATCCTATCTAGATCGAATTGATTTAATTATTTGAAAAAAAAAAAAAAAAAAATGATTGAATATTCTTTGTTTAACCAGTTTTTGTTAATCAGTATGATAATCATTGTTTTTACAGGCGATGTTACGAGAGACGCTTTTGCGGTTAGATTATTCATTGAGGAAGGCCACCAAATCGCGTTAGCACAATCTTATGCGAAAAATATGGGTTTATATGGTGAGTCGAAACTAACAATCTTCAATTACCAATTTATATTAATTTTATACTGTTTTATACAATCTATTTTATATTCATTTCATACACATTTTAGGTGAAAGAGTTGGAGCATTCACCCTACTGAATTCGAGTAAGGAAGAAGCAGAGCGAACAATGTCACAGTTGAAAATCCTGGTTAGACCTATGTATTCGAATCCACCGCTCAATGGCGCGCGAATTGCAACTGAGATTTTAGGCGACTCAGAATTGAAAAAAGAGTGGCTCGTTGATGTTAAGGGAATGGCCGACCGGATTATCGGCGTTCGTTCAAAGCTTCGCGAAAATTTAAAGAAGAACGGTAGTTCTCGCGACTGGTCGCACATCACCGACCAAATAGGAATGTTCTGTTTCACAGGACTTAAAGTACCTGAGGTAAACTTCAAACTACATCATAAAGAGTACAGTCGAATTTGTATAAACAATTACCAAAACGAAACGTATATATTTCAGGTGGAAAAGCTCACGAAGGACTACAGCATTTATTTAACTAAAGATGGGAGAATTTCTATGGCAGGAGTTACTTCTACCAACGTCGAGTACCTTGCTCATGCCATTCATGAAGTAACTAAATAAATACACTAGTATAGGAGTAACTTTGGTTTGACGATTGATTGGAATTCAATTGAAACATACTCAGAAAACAAGGTATTAGAGACACATCTGGTGGAATTTATTTTTATATAGGCATATTATAATGTTACACAAATTTCAACGATATCTAACTATTTTCACTACGGTACAATATCGTATATTTCTTTCTGCTTCTCTCATGCATCTAACAGCTCTTTTAATTAAGAGGACAATTTTTAAACCAGCTGAAGTTTTCAGTTTGACTCGTGCATTTTTGTGTAATTTTAAATTTTCTACATTCCTTTAACAATGCTGAGAGACCAAAAATTAATGTGCTCTGACACTGAACTACCTCTAAAAATATTTTACTGAAAATTGCGGTTCAAAGTTCTTGCACGCAATCGCTTTTAGAGCAGATTTTAAAACATTGAGTTTCTATGTCCGTTTATCAGATACTTATTGCAAGTGAAGATAGCACTGTTTGAATTCTAGTTATTTGTTACTCAAATGTATATTATAAGTTGACAATTTATACAAACCAGAAAAAAATAGAGTTGAAATAAATAAAAGTTAACTAAAAAAATTTTCTTGTGGCCGAATATAGAAAGGGGCGTATTTAAAACTGTTTAAACAACACAAAGAATGTAGTTACTTATCCCCGTTCTTTCCACAATACATTAAAATAATTTCCCTTATAATTTTGAGACCAATAACGTTGCGTTCAATTGTGAATTGCAATCGAAATGAATAACCTCGTTTTTGTAATTTGTGATTGCTGATTTTATGAAAAAAAACGAAGTTACAAAATATTTATCTATTTAGTCCAAATTTCGGTTAGAGGTTTTTCATTAATTGAATAGAATAATTTTATTAGATTTGTTTCGAAATTTGAATGGAATGAAATTGTGTGCATTTTTGAAACAGTATATCTTATCCGAGTTTAGTCGATATATCATTCGTATTAGAATAATTTGACCGCATTAATAAGCGGTAACTTCAAAAATATTAGAGTAATTGAAGAAATGAAAATGGAATCCCGGTCAGGTCCTGGGGAATGCCAGGCGTGACGCACTGTACCAATGCCCCGTCAGGAATACTGACTGGAACCTGGTAAGGGCCTAGTCAGTATTCCTTTCATTGAGATTTTCTGGCTTAAACCAGACCGGGCCCTGGTTTTTGGCATGGCATGCCAGATTGGATTTCTACTTGGGCAATGGTAAAATATTATCCCCAAAAATTACAATTAAAATTGTAAATAGTACGGTAAGAGTCTCGTAAAAGAATATAAATTAAATTCAAAATATAAAACTAATTTATAAATTAAAATCCTATCAAAATTACCTACCAAAACAATTAAAACTCATTCTTTAACAAAAAGTTGTGATATCAAAAAAGGTGAGAGAAAAAAAACTTACAATAACAAAAAAAAAAAAAAACAAAAATAAAAAAAATCTTACTGGCCCAATGTGAATATTGATTGAATAAGTGCATAAGTGTAATATTGGGACAGTAAGATTTTTTTTATTTTTGTTTTTTTTGAAGTTTTTTTCTCTCACCTTTTTTGATATCACAACTTTTTGTTAAAGAATGTGTTTTAATTGTTTTGGTAGGTAATTTTGATAGGATTTTAATTTATAAATTAGTTTTATATTTTGAATTTTATTTATATTTTTTTATTTTTTGATTTCGAGTTTTGAGGGAGAGAAAAATATCTGCAAGACTTTTACCGTACTATTTACAATTTTAATTGTAATTTTTGGGGATAAAAATTACCACGCGAATTTCATAACTAATTTTTAATAAAAATCACATTTATTAATTTTTCTCTTTTTATGTTCGTTAGAAAAGTAATTTTTTATTCTAATGTTATTTTAAATATTATTAAAATTAAAAATTAGACATTTTATAAAATTTATCATTAATTATTTTTTGACCGATAACCAGACCGATAACCGTAACCGTTTTAATAGAAAAACAAGTGACCAGACCGTTAACTGTAACCGAAATAAAAAGAAAACTGTAACCGTAAGCGGACCAAAATTTGTTTTGGTGTTCATGCCTTAGAAAAAAACTAACATACGTTCTACAAACCCATATATAAACCCTCTGTTTCGTAGAAACGTTTTAATTAATTTTAGCAACAATTTTATTTTAATATTGGTATTTTTATGACGTTTAAATTGATTTATTACACACGCATATGAAAAGGACAAAGATCGCGGGACTCGATCACGCTTAAACTCGAAAATACAAAATCAAATTATATACAAAAAAACCAAAGAAATATTTGGACTCGAAGTTGTTTGTACAACTCGGTCATAAAACCTTTTCTTGGATTTTCTTCCAATTTCAAAAAGGAATATACATCACGCGTATTATTTTGACACAACATTCACATATTTTCCACATCTGGAAAAAAGTAATAAAAATGCCCCACCAAAGACGGGCTTGGAGGAGTCACAAAGACATCCTCCACGAAATGTTTAACTAAACTGTTACCAAAAATCACTTCACGGTGCAAGCTCAAACCGGGCACTTCGTCGACCAGGAGACCGAGTCTCCACGTAAAGTACCCGAGTGTACCAATTGTCGAAGAGTGCTTTATACGCAAAACAAGTAAAGTGCGAGCGGTCGAGTCCTTTTTGAAGTATTTTAATCACATTTCTATGTTGTAATTTTATTCGTGTATCAGCAATTCATTTATGTTTTAATCATTTATTCGAGTTTTTTAATTGTGAAAATAAAGTTTTAAAAATTAGTGTATAATAAATATTATTTTTATTTACACGCCACACCCTCTAAAACAAACACAAATCCGCGAGAACATGAAGAAATGAACAAAAAACTTTTCCAAACTTCCTCAGAAAATTCCCAGAGAAATTTGAAATTTCCTTAAATCTCTGAGAAATGTACCCAAATAATGCAAACCAGTCTCCTCAGAAATCTTCGGAAAATCCTTTCTCCAGAACCCGTAGAAAGACCTCAAAGTCAACCTTACGAAGACCCTTCAAAACCCCATACCAATACTCAGCCTCCCTAGAACCCAAAATGAAATACGCTATAAACCTGTACAAATACACTTATTTAAATTTCATCAACAATTTTCATTTCATTTAATATGTGCGTTATAATCTTGCTGTTCACCAAACTCAAACGAGTGCAACAGTTTACAAGAACGAAGACTGAGTCCTCCTCTAGTTCACAAGTTCATTTGCAAAGCAACATCATCATCGGTATACATCATTCATTTTCTTAACTTTTATTTCAACTGCGATAATTTGTTACATTTTTAAAATATCTACAACTACCCAAACACTTTAGAATTCGATTGAGAATTTGTTAGGACGACTAAGGTAGGTCTGAAAAAATCTGTAGATTAAACATTGATTAGTAAACATAACTCAATAAATGTCTTCTTATCAATTTTTTAATCAAGTTTTAAATTAACTTTACTATTAACATTTTTATTTTCTTCATGTTTTTGGCAAGAAGATTGTTGTATGTATAATGCAGGCTGCAAAGATATTCCATCCTGATCTTCTACTTCTATTACCAAACCATAATTGCGTGTACCAATTCGGGAAGATGGTTGAGTATATCTTAGCCAGAAATTCAAAGCTCGTACAGTGTTTCTAACCTGATTATTTTGAACGTAAAGAAACATTTATCAAATCTGTAGGGTGAAACGGGGTAAAAATGATCGGCTTACAAAAGCAAATAAAAACTTTCAGTAATATTTTTCTTGTAACTTTTTGTAACACAATAAGTTCTTTAGATGTTAATTGCAATAAAGAATTATTAAAAACAATTTTATATGCTTTGTTTTCTACAAAAATCTTGTTGACAAAAATTAGTTTCGTTGCTCAGGTCTTATCTTACTCAATGAACTGTTTGCTAAAAAAGGGCAAAAGATACTTAGGACCATTCTTGGGACAAACCTTGAAAACCTGAAATTTACATGGTACCCAGAGACGTATTAAAGCCATACTAGAACACGTAGATAATCTCTACTTTATGATGTTGTGATGAAAATATATTTTAATTATTTTTCCTCATATCCCTGAACATTGAATGGGATACCACGAAAAAATTCTCTTGATATACTGTATGTGTTCGGCAAATTATCCCACAACAATTATCACAATTTTCATATTACCATACTTTGGACGATCGTTGATACAAATTTTAGAAATGAATATTTTACATAATTTTTAAACATCTGTTTTGTTACTACGTTTTTAGCTTTATATATTGAATTTAATTTATATTCTTTTATTTTAATTTTGAGTTTTGAGGGAAAGAAAAATATCTGCGAGACTCTTTACAATTTTACTGTCTCCGTTTGTGGAGCGCTTTCTTCGTCTGCTTCTGAAATAATAATAAATTATTATTATCAATTATTTCATAACTGTGTAGCGAAATACTGAGATTTTCTAAGCGCAACAAATCTCGGTATCCCGAGATTCACTTACGTGCAACAGCGTGGGAGATTCTTCTCGGCGCCTCGCCAACGGGTACCAAGTTGTTGTCAACGACCGGGACAGTGTTCACGTTAACCCTAGTGCCCGCGTTTTCTTTGGCCACAGCTAATTCATTGACGCCTGCCACTGCCCCACTGAAAAAGAATGGCGACTGCACCGAGGATGAAGATTTATTCTCGACATCCCGGTGTATGCGGTTCAGCCTTGTTGATACGTCGTAAATATGGGTAATTTCCATTTCGATTAAATCGTTCATGGAAACAGTCGAAACTCCTTCGTTCACGAATTCTCCGTCACGAAAGAGTTCATTCGTAACTTTGTCCGCTTTGTCGTGATTCGCTTTCATGTCATTCAATATTTGTAGCAGTTTTGTGCTGTCTTTTTCTGATTCTGCACGATGTTTCAAAAGTTCATTTTGGCTGCAGAGCCAAATGACTTTTTCGTGAAGTGTTTTTACAACTGTCAGTTCATCTTCACGTGAAGGATCATCTGGTGAACCAGGAACATCTTCACGTGAAGGATCATCTGGTGAACCAGGAACATCTTCACGTGAAGAATCATCTGGTGAACCAATAATGTTCAAACAATTTGTAGCAAACATAATTACGGTTTTACAAATACAAAATATTCGTACACAAAATTTCTAATTCAATTGGTACCAATCTGTTCTGTTGATGGTAAAATTTCATGCTCGAAATTTCAGTTTTAAAAATGTATATTTCAAAAATTAAATGATCAATACTGTCACGTGGTGGTGGTCGGTCACCACGGATGAATTCGCGCGGGGCAATTGTTTGCGGGTTTAGCGGGCTAGGGTTGGCCGGACCGGGTTCGGTTTAGG
>JAPYZS010000791.1:0-38839 GCA_030522925.1 Trissolcus japonicus
AAAAAAAAAAAAAAAAAAAAAAAAAAAAAAAAAAAAAAAAAGGAATACATTACCTCCAACAAAGATGGTCCGACACCCAGGCGGTCTTTCTCTGGTCGTAGGTGGTGGGGCGTTCGGGTTCGGAGGGAACAGGGTGCAACTTTTGCAGTGAATGATTTCTTTAGTCCCCTGAGTGGACGTGACATTTTGTGGCAGTGCGCCGTTGATGAGTTGTGCAGTGTTATCGGAAATGATCTGCTCGGGGTTGAGGATCTGCGTGCCCATGATCGCACTCTCGTGGGACATCATGCCGATTCCCATGGGGCCGTAACCGTGAGTGTGGCCGATGTGAGTGCCCAGTGCCATCTCGCCCATAAGAGGAGTCATCGCTCCGATGGGCCCCATTCCCATCATCGGGTACCCCACGCTCATGCTCCAAACCCCTGCGCCTGAAGATTCCATCTGACTACCTATCGTCTGGGCCACATTCGTCGTTGCACCGGTGCTGCTTCCTTCGCTACTGTTGCTGCTGCCGCCGTTGCTATGAATGTTGCTGCTTGAATTTGTGCCACTCCTCTCGTCTGTTCGGCGTTCCTCGCGTTTTTCTCTGTCTCGGTGTTCTTCTCTCCTGTCCCTGTCTCGATCTCTCCTATCATTTCTGTCTCCACGTGATCTATAAAACGAACGGACAACTTTATTTATAATTATGTTAATCTACAATCAAATTCAATTAACCCTTTCCTTGCAATTGAATTCATCTTTGACCGACTCTTTTTCAGGATGTATAAAAAATAAACTGTGTAAAAATGATTTGTCAGAACGAGAAAAGGAAACTGTCCCCTTTTGAAATACAATGCAATTGTAATTGAATCTGGGCTAATGTAATTAAGTTCAATTTGGATCATTTGCCTTCTATTATTATCCCTATTGTCTCTGCTGTCCCTGTTATCTCGATCCCTGCGATTATCATTTTTGTCACTGCGCCTGTCGTTGTCGTCGCTACTCTCTCGTATCACCGCGGGCTGATTTTTATTTGTGCTAAATTCTAGCGGGGAGTCGTTCATCCCCGGTAGTGGTATCGAAGGGGGCAGTGGTGGAAATCCTTGACTAGCTAGCTCCATAAACCTTTGCGCACCAGCGATCGGTCCCAGATGCCCAATAGGACCCATATCTAAAAAATTGTTCACATGAGAAATAAAAATGTTGTTTATATGGTTATTATTATTTTTTTCTACTTACTCATTGTAGGCAATGGCGTTGCGGGCATCCCAGGAAAGTTGTAGGCCATTATTGAAAGAAAAATGTGTTTCCCAACTCCTACGCAGCTGATGAAAATCAATGATCTATATCATTTTCATTTTAAAATTTTGCCAACTTGCGAACCTGCAAAATAAATCATGTCTTATGTTCTTTTCTTATACAATTTTGTCTTGCATTTTTGTTTTGCTGTTTCAGAAATAATATTTCAACGTGGAATTTGTTTACATTGCTTTCGAAATTTAAAAGAAACTGAGTTTATGAAACTGACATAAACCCTCCAGATGACAGCGAACACCTTGAGTATGGGCGTAATTTAAGCAACAAACTTTGCGAACGAACTAACAAATTGAAGAGCACAAATATTGAGTAAATATTTTACCTTTCCTTTTTTGTACGAAAGGACGATTGCAATGTACTTTTATTCCTGTCTCATATGGTTTTCCGAATAATCGTAAGGATGAGGGAGAAAAAACAACTCCCAGCCGACAGGGATTACTAAAATAGAGCCCCCTCACTGGGCGTTCGCAAATGCCAACAATCAAGTCGTGGGTGGCTATCGATTTTATTCTAAAGGAACTGAAATCAAGAATCTGGATTATCTTCTTCAGACACTCAGATGCATTTAGATCTCACAGATCTCACTGCTTTAATCCTTGTTTAGAATTTTATTTAATTTAAATTGACGCCTCATAATAATTCAATTGCAATTCATGATTGAATTGAAAATTATATAAAATGGAGCACTTTTCTCTCTTTCTTACAAATAAAAGATTTAGCACAGTTGGCAGCACTGTGTCACACAACAGCTGAGCGAAGTACGACCAACTTCACGTCGTTTTGAATTTAACCATCCGCTTCGTGTGTTGCTTTCGAGGTTATGTTAATATAAAAAAACCAGATCTCAAAAGAAAATATTAAAAACATGACGACGACCTTGATAAGGGTGTTTAATTGTCGAAGTATGTTTACATTTTTGTTAATTACCTTTTGTCGATTATTTTTTTACGTTTCAATTATTTATTATCAACTGTTTCTTGCAGATGTAAGTCACTTATCCCGGATGTTGATATCGCAATCAGCATTTGTATTGCAAAAAAATGGTTCACAGTCAGAAAATTTGCAAAATGTCAACTTACAATGTTCAGCACGCAAAATCTGTTCATTTACAAGTAAGCTTTGGTTAAATTATTCGCGTAACAAAAAAATCATCGTCACGTTGTATGTTGCTATCTTATAAATATTGAAGTGACTATTCATTGATTTTTTAATATTTTTAGAATAATTAGAATTATTTTCATAATGTTAATTTTAATCATAAGATGATATTTATTTTTTTTTATTGTTCGTTGTTTATGATTATATGTTTTTTGCAGATCCATCCTCGGCCCGAACACAACAGTTACTGTTAAAACATAGAAGCTATTCAACAGAAAGTTAGTCTCTAATTTTCTTATTAATGTTTTCATTTATAACAAACTTTTTTCTGAAATGTAAAAACGAAATATTAACAAAAATATATTATTCATTATATTTGTTTACTCCAGCAGACAAATCAAAGCCAACAAGTATTTTATCCCAAATAAGAGAACAAGAGAAACAACACGAGGAAGATGAGGAAAAAAAGTCTGAAGAAGAAAAGCAAAAACAATGGAGGACAATGAAATTGGGCTTCATCTTGATGGGTGGCTCGTTGAGCGTCATGAGTTCAATTATGATTTATGAATTGTCCAGGCCGTCTGTCGACGAAAAAGGAAACGTCATTGAGGACGAATTCACAAACTTGCCATTTTTTGAACAAAGAATTAAACGACTCCTTAAAGAATTAAATTATTTTAAGAAGGTTTGTCCATCATCCAGCTGAATTTTGATTCACAAAATGTTGTCTCAAATTCAATTTTTCAATCTTAAATTTTTCAGTTTGTACAAGAACCAAGCAGGGAAAAATTGTTGCCAGATCCTTTGAAATTTCCTTACATCCAACCTCCGTACACAGTAGTTTTGGAGATGAAAGATGTCCTGGTTCATCCTGACTGGACGGTAAACTGTTGAACAATTATTATAAATATTCAGTTCAAGTTCGAAACATTCAGTTGAAAAAAGAAAAACCATTTTTTTCAGTATCAAACTGGTTGGAGGTTCAAAAAACGTCCTGGCGTGGACCAATTTTTAGAAGCCATTGCACCACCTCAGTTTGAAACAGTCGTTTACACCGCTGAACAAGGAATGGTAACGATTCAATTTTAATTTTTTGAGATGTGATTGAATTTTTTTTACAAGCCCATAAGTTTATTCACACAATCATTTCTTTCAGACGGTATTCCCGATTTTGGATGTCCTCGATCCACAAGGATATATTATGTACAGATTGGTTCGAGACGCGACACGTTTTGTGAATGGACATCATGTCAAAGATTTGGATTCTCTCAATCGAGATTTGAGTAAAGTAAATATCATCAAAAAAAAAAATTATAAAACGATTGTAACCTATTGGGAACTAATTGGAAACTAATACACATCAATTTGATCAGGTTATAGTAATCGATTGGAATGATGAAAGTGTCAAATTCCATCCTGACAATATGCTCAGATTACCCCGGTGGACGGGCAATGACGATGATACCACTCTGTATGATTTGGCAGCTTTCCTGAAAAGTATGATCTTGAATATTTTTTCTATTTCCAAAAATAAGATTGACATATTGACTTTAATTTATTTGTTTTACTTTTTAGCGATCCACTCAACGAATGTTGAAGATGTGCGCGACGTACTGAGTTATTACAGACAGTTTGAAAACCCACTGGAGGCTTTCAGAGAAAACCAACGAAAATTATTAGTCAGTAGATTTTTAATATTCTGAGTGTCTATTTTTTATGTACGCGATTTTAATTTACCTGCTTGTTTTACATTTTAGGAACAAATTCAAGAGCAGGAAAGCAAAGCACAGCAGCAACCCCAAGGAAAATTGTCCGGCACAACGTGGAAACCGTCGTTTTTGAAAAACAAGTTAGCTTAAAAGTGTAGACAGTCATTTTCACGAAACCTGTGCATTTAATTTGACTTAATGTTTTGCAAATTTGTTTTTATTGATATGATCAATTGTTGAATATACATTTGCAGATTCGAATTAAGTTGAATGACAACAACTGTCGCCGTTGAATGAAATATGTTGTACTATTTGAAGGATTTGATTACGAGGGTTCGAACTTTTGAAAATCGTATGTACCAATATTTTCCAGGCAATCTTTTATAATTGTTTTGTTTGTTTTTTTTTCTTTAATAAAATTATGCTGTGAATTTGCACGAGTTCAATTAATTTTTAAATTACACTTATTGTAATTGACAAATGAAAAAAGGTACAATATTAAAAAACGTCAACAATCATTGAGATAGTTATTTATCTTCGTTTGTTATTCATAAATTTTTTATAAAAATAAAAAATGTATTGAAATGCTCAGCACTGTGCCAGTAAACGGTTACAAATGAACGTATATGACATATGAGTTCTACTTATATGACATTTGTTAGTAAACTTAAACTTTTCTACAATACTTTCTGTAATTACAAAAATAATCTCTGTACAGATAATGGTATACATATTTAATTCAATAAATGGTACGAACAAAAGATACGTCTCGTTTTTAAAAGCCGCCGGTAAATTGATTTCTTTTCCTTTTCTGGTTTTGTCTTGACCGGATCGTAACAGTGGGTAAAAATTGCTCCTCCAGATCAACGATCTCGTGACTGCACGAACCCGCTTTTGCGAATTGTGCCGGGTTTGGGTTAACGTTTTGTGAAACCGATATCAACTCCTGGGTATTGACTTCACTGAAGAAGTTGCTCTGCTGTGACATCAATGGTTGCGAAAACAAATGAGGTTCAGGCGAGACTTCCTTCTTGTCAGTACTGTAACCCAATGGGTCAGGCGAGACTTCTTTCTTGTCAGTACTGGACCCCAACCAATTCAAAACTTTCTGATGCGGCGCTGCGGACAATGGAACTATCGGATCTTCAGAAACTTCCCACATCTTCAGCAGATCGGATGCCAACAGATCAGCATACGTCGCCAGCTTGCTGAGTGGCTGCTTCCAACGTTCTTCTTTCACCCAACGTTCTTCTTCTTTTTGATCACGATTACGTTCCCACTTCAGTTTGGTATTCGTTAAATCTAAAATCAAATCAAAATATACAATTCATCACATCCAGAATTACCAGAAGAATCGATTTTTACATTTCTTAATATTCATTTTGACGCTTTGAATTTATGAATTTCAATAGAACAAACGTACGGTCATAAACTCTTTTCATATTAGTTTTCTCAGTTAAAACCAGCGGTTTGACGACGTTTTTGCGACGGAGAGCTTGTTGTTCCCACTGGTCCAGTGCTTCTATGGCCCGACAGTTCTCGTCTGAGTTGATGTCCATGGTGTCGGCATGTGTAACACATTGATAAAACACGTCTCCTGAAATATAAAATTGTACTTTGCATAACGAAATTAATGATATAACAATGACAATAATGATAAAGTTGTTTTTGTTTTGCACCTATAGAATTTTGTACAAAGTAAAATGAACCCTGGTCGTTGGAAATAAAAGAACAGCCAGTGTTACACAGATGAAGTCTCTGTCTCGTCAACGGGTCCAGACATTTTCCCATCGTTCTGGCGATATAAAATGATTTGAGAATACTTGGCAACCGATACGGCAGACATCGAGAAAATGATTTATCCTCGGTTGTCCATGTGTTGAGTATTATTGCTGACTCGTTTGGTAATTGTGATGAGAAAGCAAGTACGTCCTCGTCATTTCTGCAAACATGTTAAATGATATTCATCTCCCAGCTAAGGTGTTAGTTAAGACTTGGACAATTCGCAAACCTTCTACAGATGTCTGCAAAAAGAGGTGCACTTCTAAACTGATGGGTCCATTTTTGAGTAACGTAATCTTTCTTCAAGCGCTTATCCAGCAGGAGAAAACTGTGAAGCGTGCCGATGTAATTGCAGTTTTCATTGTGACTGGCAACATTCAAGCAGATGTCATCACAAATGTCTAGTCTGTTTTTTGGACATAATGTCAGTACAGGATCGGAGAGCGAAGTCTGAAAAGATAGAAAATTATAAAATCAATACGATTTTTTTGGTGATTTTCAAAATAATAATTATGCTTGAAGATCTGTTCCAAATAATAATTTTCATTTTTAGACACAATTTATTTTTTTAAGATTTACAAATAGTTAAGGAAAATCGAACGCATGAGCGAATATTTACCCGGGTGTCTAAATAATATACGCAATGTCTATCGCAATATACCAACAAGTTATTGTCAAATTTGTCATATTTCAAACTCGCCCAATTATCATCTAACGTTCTTTGATTTTGCACGACATTGGTAACTATTGCGTTCCTGCAAAATATAAGAATTTGATATTAAAAAAATGTTAAATTCATTTTAAGCAAAATGGACTCTTTTTGTGATTCGTGAATTTGCTTACACTTTAGTCAAATCCCAAAGCGAGATTGCTCTTTCAACGTTAACCGTTGCGTATAGGTTTGAGTTTGTTGGATGCATGTCTGCACTGACCAACGGCAAATTCGACGTTTGCGTATGAAGTTCGAACAATTCTAATTTGTCCTTAACATTAGTCAATCTATAAAAGATACAATGGTGCTTAAATCGCCCCAACACGTAACCTAAAAAAGTTGTTGCAACAATTATTTTAAATCTACTTTCAAAAACTCTTCGACCGAATTTTTCATCTTTTTGCTTCTGAAAATAAACTTTCTTCTCATCTCAGTATCAAAACTCACTTATGTCATTGACGGTACAATGTCTCAAGTCGTACAAAGTTCCATCCAGACTGCACTTTGATGCATTTTCAAGTGTTGGCTTCCAGATGGAATTCATCCTTGGTGCAATCGGTGTGGCAACTAAAAAACATTAAATTACATGAATATTTCTTCAGCATTAAAAAAAGAAAATAATTTTCCAAAAGAGCTATTCATTTTTTTACCTAATTCTGACGCATAGGGAAAGATCAGCACATCTTCATTGTTCAACTTCAAATGTTGAAGTGTCCCTCCAGTATAATACCAGTTGTAATACTAAAAAAGTTTAAATAAATTCAAATTGAAATGTCTCAATAAAGTATTCACCATTGAAAATGAAAAAATTACCCCAGAAAAGTAAGGATCAGGATCAGCGTCTACCAGTTCTGCGAGCTGAGCAACAGCAGTTGGTACGGTGCAGACAGTTTTATCTTTAGCAGTTGTGAATTTCAGGTCTTTCTTTTTCGGCATTTTAATCTCTAAAAAAAGAAAATAGTTTTGTACCAACGACATGCAAAGAAGATGCAAAATAAAAACAGGGTATTTTATTTTACAGGCATATTAGAACATCGTAGTACCTTTTGGTTGTATTCTGTACGGCTCTGTGACTTGTTTGACTTTTTTTTCAATGTAATTTTTGGTTCTCAGAAGTTGAAGAGCTGGATCCTCGCCATTTAGAACTGAAAATTAAAATACAATAGTTCAAAAACATATCTTTGATATTTTAAAATTAACATCAGTTAACTTTATCTAGTTTTTTATATTTGTAAATTCATACTCATTATTTTTGACAAAAATAAAAAGAAACAAAGAAAACAAAAACAAAGGAAATTTACCAGTTCTATTCAGAGGTGCCCCTGGTAACAGCGGTTTAGGAAGATCGCAATTGTAGGGATACGGCGTGTACATCTCAGCAATGCTCTCGGCATTGTAACAAAGAGAATTTCCCCTTGCATGAAGATTGTAACCTGGCAGCACGTAATGCGGTGTATCGTAGCGCATCGGGTCGTTCATTCTAGAGTGCAGATACTTTTTTGCTCTACCAAATTTGCTCACTTGAACCACCTCACCGCTCTCCATGTTTTCTTTTATTCGGTCAGCTCAGTTTGTAAATTCAACTTTTGTTCTTTCAATCGCTCAACCTCTTCTCATTTCCTCACACAAAATAAACAAATCTCGTTCCAGATTTTGGCATGACTGTTTGACCGCACCGCACGTGGTTCATTCAAGCTGATTTCTGTCAAACCTTTGTTGTTTATCTTTGACAACCGAATGTCAAAATCTAAAATGTGTTGCTTGTTGCTGAGTTGCTGTATTGTGTTATAGTAACAAATATCTGGTATGTTTTAAAGTCAGAGTTGTCGGCCCTGCGGAGTCATTCAAAACAACCTTAAAAAACAAAACATATAAGAAATATAAATAAAACAATTTGATAAACAAACAAAATTTGAAACAAACAGAAAAATCTGATTCCAAGAAATTTTTTATGTAAACAAATGTTTTTGACTCTATTTATAAAAGAACGATTAAAAACTTTCAAAAACTCATGGGGGATCCAGCCGGAAGTCGAGTTGCAACAAAATAGCTCTAGGTGGTGCGAATGAAGGTCGGCTTTTTTGGCGGCAATTTCAAATAATTATATCCTACTTGGATTATAAACCAGTAAAAAAATTGTTTACATTGTTCCTGAGTATCTGTTTATAACCATAAGATATTTAATGTACATTTATAGGTTATGTTGTGACTGTCAGACTTGCCATTATTTCAATTTGTATTGGTTAGTTTGGTTCAGAAGCACAATTGTTGTCTTTCTATGCGAAGGTCAAGGTGGGATTGCGCATGCGCTGTTCACAGTCTAGTTTCTAGTGAGTTCTAGTGACTTGACCACTGCTGTGATTTTTGGCAGTTTCGTTGCGGCAATGGAATGAGGACTCGGAAGTGAACGTTTTTTTTCTCTCCATCAAAGGAGACTCCGCGCGTGAGGTTGCAGAGTATAAACAAAAAGAAACAGAAACGGTGTCTCCCGTTTCCACGAACAAGGGGTGAGAGTGAGCAGTGATGCATTCACGCAACAAATTTTTCGGAATTCTCTGGTGGATCGCGGGGCTTGTGTTACACTGAATTCGATGGTGCATGCGAAAACGTCGTTGCTCGTTTGCAACCTTTCGCAAACATGTGTCCGTTTCACGAAAGGAAAGAACTCTAGACGTTGTCAGTTGTCGGAGAAATCGTTTTGTTTACCTTTTTCATCTCATCTTTGTTTACTTTTTGTCCCCCACACCATCGAGAGTAAACAAAAGAATTGCACGCGAATTAATTAGTCAGCCAAAAATGCTCGCCCGAGACTTTTCATTAGCAATTTCAACCACGGTTATACATCCTCGTTAATAAATTCACAATCACATGAGTCATTTTGTTCTGCCCTCTTTTTATAGTCACTATGCAAATGCAAGTTTAAAATACAATTTACAAAATTGATATGGTGCGATGCGCAACAAGCATGGTTTGAGATAAAGGCAAGGCTTTTGGTAGTTGGTGTCACTTTAGTTTGTGATAGTTGCAATAGATGGCCCGAGTATTGATAAACAATCTAAGAGAGCTTGAGATGATTCTCGTCTCATTGTAGAGCTGCGAAGATTATCTCACACGTGGTGTTTGTAACACGATACTGTAAAACCATTGTTTTTGAAATACATGCACTGTTCCATTCAACCTGCATTTTATCATTTGCGAGAGAAAGAGAGGTTAGTTTATTTTTTTCATTCTCAATGTCAAATCTCAATTTTTCAAAATTGCAAAACAAATTCATCCATCAAACGTCTCAATTTTTCTTTTCCTTTTTTTTTTTTTTTTTTTTTTTTTTTTTTTTTTTTTTTTTTTTTTTCTTGTTTTTGTTTTTTTTTTTTTTTTTTTTATATTTTTTACTTTAATTTTTTTTTCTTTTTTTTAACAACCGCCATCTATTGTCGCCAACTTTGACCATAACCAAACATGAAAATAGCCAAGCGACTGAGCCCTCTATGACTCGGTTCGCTCGACGTTTGAACTTGCATCAGTGAGTGAGCATAGATGTAGGAAACTGTTGAGAGCCTTAGGAGGAGCCTCTCGTTTGCATGTTTTGTATAACTTTAAATTGTTGAAATTCAAGTGGACGGCGATCGTGCAAGTGGAGGCCCGCTGGTTTGATCCCTAGCACTCGGGGCACGGGTGCGAACACCAACTCGTCGGCGGATAAACAAGTGCGCGCGTGCGCACGACGAGCCCTGCTCGCTACGACGGCTGAACAACATCACCTGGGATGAGCGCCAAGGTCGACGTGAACAGGCGGGTGCTGGCGATCCAGGCAAAGAAGAAGCGTCATAAGCCCAGCAAGCGCAAGTGCAAGGCCACCACACACGCGGTTTCCCAGTCCGCCAAGGATATTTCGCAGACCGACAAAGATAACATGGCCGGGCAATGCTCCGAAAGCGCTGCCGTGCGTCACACTCAGCCAAAGCCTCCGAAGACTTTCGCCCATAACAGGTCCGTCGCTAATCGTGGCCCCGGCCAATTTGCCAACTTTAACCCCGCTGAGATTTGTCAGCCCTTTAATTTTGAACGAATTTAATTACAACTAAAAACCATAATTTGGTTTCGTATTGTTATTTTATTAATTTGCATAGTTGGATTGGTTTTTGCAAAAATTGGAATTGTAAATTGTGTTGTCAAGGTGGACTCTTTTTTTGTTCATCGTATTGTTTCAATTAGAGCTAATTCGGTTGCGAAAAAATAAAAGATGCTCGTGGAAAATTTGATTACTATATTGTGCAATGCTTTTCGGGCATAAAAATTAATTTCATTTAACAAAATCAAGTTTGTTAATTTAATTTGTTTACCTCGTGGCAATGCTGGTTGGGATCGATATGGAATATTGATCAGAGGACGGATGCAAATTTTACAGCCACAATTCGAAAGATATTGGAAAAAATTCAGTTGTTATTTTTAATTTGGATTAGATTCGCATAAAATAATCGAGCTTTGTACATTTAGATTTCAGAAGTATTCTTATCAATCGTCAGATGATTTTACATTCGAGTTGATGAATTCAACAAGTTTGGATACAATTTTTCTGAGATTCATTTTTATCCTTTCTTTGTTGATTTTGTATTATAATTCTTTCTCGAAAATCAAACATCGCTGACAAAATAATATTTGGATTACATAAATGAATTACATAAATCTATATCTATACCCCGACTTGGCATGTTATAACATTCCAATACAAATCGGGAAGGAATAAATTATATTTTTAGTTTTTGGATAACAAAAATGTTTATTATGATAACAGATCATGTTTTATTTTTAAGTTTGTTGGATCGACTGATGTTTTATTGTTTTCAGGTGGGACACGCGGCTAGAGGCTTGTCACAGTTCAAGTAACGAGACGATCGAGGAAGAAGACGACGTCTACAGCAGCGAAGACGAGGAGCAAGAAGATAGCCATGACTACTGCGCAGGTGGCTATCATCCCGTCAAAATAGGCGACTTGTTTTTAAATCGTTACCACGTTACGCGCAAATTAGGCTGGGGACATTTTTCTACTGTTTGGCTGTGCTGGGATTTACAAGTGCGAATTTCATTCATTACTGTAACTGTTTTTTTTTGTGCAACTGAATTTTTTATACTGAATTAATAATCTTGCTTTTCAGGATAAGAGATTTGTGGCCTTGAAAGTTGTCAAGTCAGCAACGCACTTTACGGAAACTGCTCTCGATGAGATCAAGTTGTTGAAAGATGTGCGGGATACAGACCCGAATGATCCAAAGCGCAACAAAACCGTCCAACTGCTTAACGATTTCAAGATCAGCGGTATTAACGGGCTCCACGTGTGCATGGTTTTTGAAGTCCTGGGACACAATTTACTTAAACTTATTATTAAATCAAATTATAGGGGAATTCCACGAAATAATGTCAGACGCATTATAAGACAAGTTCTTGAAGGACTTGATTATCTCCATAACAAATGTAAGTTCAAACCATCATTTCAATTGCAATGAAAAATAATGTTCTGACACAATTGTTCCTAATTTGTTTTCTTCTGTTTTAGGTAAAATCATTCATACGGACATTAAACCGGAGAATGTATTGGTGTGCGTTGACGAAACGTATATACGAAAGTTGGCTGTGGAAGCAACAGAGTTGCATTCCTTGGGGTTGAAATTGCCCGTATCGTTGATATCAACGGCACCGAAAGAATTCCAGAATCCTGCGCCAAACTCAAAGATGTCGAAGAGCAAAAAGAAGAAGTTGAAGAAGAAGGCCAAACGACAGAACCAGTTGCTACAGAAGCAAATGGAGCAGATCATCGAGATTGAGGAACAAAGCAAGGTGGTGACAAACGACGGAAAAGAAAACGGCGAGGTCAAAGACGAGAGTCCTGATCTCGATAATACTGCGGAAAGCGTTGATGACAACAGCGAGAACAAGGAATCTCCGGACACACCAGAGGACTCGGCACCTTCTCTGCGTGTGAACGGCGTGGAAGCGTCCACCGACGAGAAGAGTTCACCGAACAGTGAAAATAACGATGACGAACAACAGAATGAGAAAATCGAAGACGTTGATATTAGCAACAATGATAAGAGCACAATCGAAACGCCACGGATAGATGGTAAGGGTGCCGATGATTTTAGCGAAGGTATTATCTCGATTTATTTAATTGAAAAAAATTGAAGAAGAACTGAAAAGATGAAAAAGTTGATTTGAGATTTAAATTGTATTCTTTTTTTTTTGCAGATAACACTGTGAATCTTCCAGATGTGAAAACAGCAAAACGTGCATCGGTTGCGCCCTTAGATCCCGCGATAGTCGATTGCGAAGTAGAAGTTAAAATAGCGGATCTGGGCAACGCTTGCTGGGTCCACAAAAAGTTCACCGAAGATATTCAGACGAGACAATATAGATCATTAGAGGTTTTATTAGGTGCTGGTTACGGCACATCCGCAGATATCTGGTCGACCGCATGCATGGCGTTTGAGTTAGCTACGGGAGATTATTTATTTGAGCCACACAGTGGTGACGAATATTGCAGGTAATATGAATCAGATGCTCGTCTTTTTTTCAATGAAGATAAAATAAAAGGATTGATGTCTGATTGGTTGATTGGTGATATTTCAGAGACGAAGATCACTTGGCCCACATAATTGAGCTGCTGGGCGCGATTCCACGGCGCATTGCATTATCGGGGAAACATTCGAAAAAGTTCTTCAACAAAAAGGCTGAGTTGAAGCACATCACGGGATTGAAACCCTGGGGTTTGCAAGCAGTGTTGACAGAGAAATACGAATGGCCACCTAGTGAAGCCGAAGAGTTTGCCCAGTTCCTAACTCCGATGCTGGAATTCGATCCAGAAACACGAGCAACGGCAGCCGAGTGCCTCAGACACCCTTGGTTGCAAATCAAGTGATCAAGTTTTTTTATCGACACCTTATCCAAGTTTTAATTAACATCCTCCTCTTACCGAAATAACCGAGAGTGTAACGGGAAAGCGTTCAATCAATTGTTTCGGTACTTATGCAAGCAAACAAAAATTAAATAAATTCAAACGACAATTACAGACAAAACAATTTGTTATTGTAACATTTGTGCGCACCAGCACGAAAATCGATGAATTGTACAAATTGATTTAGCGTTCTGTTTCGTCGCAGAGCAAATGATCTTCGTTACATTCCAGGTGAATCTGGTTGTAGATTCGTAACGATCGTACGTTCTTTCTTATGGAACACTCTCGGTCGCTGCCCGTCAGTTGCTGTATTTATAACACAATTATTTATCAAAGCCAAGTTTTGTCTGCCCAGCCCAATCCAATTTATTTTTTTGTTCGTCGATCAAATTATATACAACGTTTAGGAAAAATTATTTCGATTCAACTGTAATATACATTGTGTTGCTCATGTCACTGTTAAATTTATAAGCTATTGTATGTCTACAAAGACTGACCATTTTTCCCAAATGTTTCATTGCATAAACGGTATCACTTGTATATCTGGCGATTATGTTCCATCGAAATAGAAACATAACAGTAAGGATTTTACGCAGAAAAATCTTTGACAGAATTATTTTTATTTGTCATTACCATAGCATCATTCATTACTGGCATTCTGTTGCTAATGTGAAATCGGTCGTACCGTCAACATTATATTCAGAATGTAAAATTTCGTTGAGAATATATAAAACAAAATTGATCACGCGTATCAACTGTTTCGCACAGTCGGCGAGTTTATATAAAAAAAAAAAAAAAAAACAACCAAGGAAGGAAAAATACTCATGAATGTTTATGTGACACCCAATAACGAATCTCGAAATAGATGAATAATTGGTTACACAAGCAAGGGGATGTCGTGCCCTCATTTGTCTCCCGTAGAATGTTGAACGTGACGCTTATTTTTGCACGTATGTTCCATTCACCATTTCAATTCACATATCTTTCAACAGTGATTTCAATGGTACCTGAAGATATCTTCAGTTATCATTTATTTATTTATTTTCATTTAATTTCTTCTTAACTTGAAAGTTCCAACACTTTTCATTTCTTTGTTGCAAGACTCTCTAATTATCTTCTTTTTATTATTATTTCAATTCATTCAAACTGCAGCCAAATGGATTATATTTTTTTAAATTTATTATCATGGTTTATTAATTTTTTATAAAATTTGTAAATAAAATTTGTACGTAACATTTGAAATTTGTAATTTATTATTTTATAAAATCATTCGAGTTGTTTGTAGATGACACACATACAAGTACTTCAACTTTTTTATATAAAAAACGTAATGTCAAGTTTTAAGTTAGAAAACCTACAGAACCATCAAAGCATACCATTTTTTTACAAATCGAAAAGGAAAAGATTTATCAACTAGTTGATTGGTCCTTCAAAGAATGTAATATTCGTTACGTATCAATTAAATGTTTAATTTCATAAGAGATAGAATCATATGTTTTAGAATGTTTAGAGTAGGGAAGATGTAAGATTCTTAATGATAACTGGTAATAGTGTTGAACAGTCGTTATTAAATGAAAGTAAGATATAACTATGATTTTTTTATATTAATAAAATCAATTGTACGATATTCCAAATTGTCAGTAGCGGTAGAGAGTAAATGGACATTGTTCTAGTATCCAAGTGTCTCCAGAAGCAAAGAAACAATAAAATAATGTAAGTAATGAAATTAAAATATGAATCGTTGAAAAAAAATAAATACAAGAAAATATAATATATAAACGCAGAAGAATAAATCAACAAGTTGATAAATTTCATAACAATAAGAAATCACATATTTTAACTCTCGTATCACCAGAATGAATCTATCTGCTATTCATTTTATCATTATATTAACTCTTTAACACCCAAACGTACTTCGCGATAAGACCAAAAAAATTCCATGACAACTCAGAATCATTAATTTTTCATAGACTTGTATTCTCTTCTATTTTCATTTCACAAAACTTAATTTCAAATTCGTCTTAAGGGTAGAAGTTGACAAAATGGTCCAAATCTTAAAGGGTTAATATTAAAAAAAATTGAAAATATATTACAACTGAGCAGTTATTTTATGAAAAAAAAAAAAAACATTGTAACAACAACCTGTATAGGGGGTAAAGTGTACAGCGATATCTATAAGCAATAATAATGTATATTAGAATTCACGCATTTTAGAAACAATTTTTGCACAAACTTATAACTAGGATATAACATTAACAATTTTTGTATCCATAAATAGTTCTGAAATATTGCGATTGAATTATACAAAATGTAAATTTAATATCCTAAAAAGTTATTACAATTAAAAAAAAAGAAACGAGGAGATTCGTCATAGTGAAACTGTAAGATGTAATCGGCTTTCTAGCATATTCAATAGTCGATTTTGTAACGTGCCTAATTGCGATTTCATTAGGATTGTTATACTTTTGTTTTTGAAGTGCATCTGTGTATACTTTACCCTAAGGATAACTTAAAATGAGTGATTGTTTTCTAACAAACGACATTTTATTATTTTCTGTCTTGTTGAGATGAATGGTCGTGCGAGAGTTGAAAAACTAATGTTTTATTTGTTAAATTAAAACAAAAAACAAAAAAAAAAGAACAACACTGATATTAATTCAACAATGTGCATTAGTTGAAAACAATAATAGTTGTTAAAATAAATGTTAGCTAGTAAATAGTTAAGCATCAGAATAAAAACAAGTCTAAACATATTCATCGGATGAGAATACGTTCGAAGATAATTTTGTAATTTTGTTTTTTGTTCAAAATGATTATTTCATTTGACGCTTTAGAGGACATACAAATTTGCAGAGAAATATACGAGAGTTTCGTGCAGAAGTATAAGAATTTACATTTTTAGGACGCAGACACATGGTGGACACAAACAAAAATCGACCGGAGGATCATATACCTATAAAAAAAATCACAATTAAATTATCTAGGGGAAGACAAGACCGGCGAGGATATCTGGAAACAGTAAAAATCATTTGCAATAAAATACCTTGCAAAATTACGTAATGTAAAGACATGTGATTCATACGATATTAAGACAAAAAAACTGTTTTTACGAATGTTTCAAATAAAGAAACTTTCAAACTACGACAACAAAAAATCAGTACTTTTTTTAATCTTCCAATAGCTCTTTTGATTTTTTGATTTTTATTACAAATATATTATTTAATTTTTGTGGAAAACATTTTTTATCTTATTTTTTATTACTTCCAATAATTAGGATATGGTAGTGTCTCTGGTCAAGTACAAAATAAAATTGATAAAATTCATGGAAATATCAACAATTTAGAAATACAGTTATTATCCTTGCATCACAGCGCGTAGAATAACGCCGACATATCTGGAGCAGTTGGGCGAGACTCGCGTGTGTCAACATCGTATTTTCCAATTTTAATATTTTCGAAACTACGCAGGACGAAAACAATCGAAAAAGACGCATCTGGAAATTTAGTTGGTTTTGCATTATAGTTTAAAGTATGATTTGATTTGAAATTGAAATTTATTTTCCCACGAATTTATAAAATAAAAGTAAATAAATTATATTTTTCCTTTCTGTTTCGCTCTGAGAAATCTACATAGAACCGTCATCGAAATTATTATATAACTATCTTTTGAAAATAATGAAAATAATGGAAATAAAAAAATATAAAAATTATAATAAAAATATGAAATTGATCAAAATGCTAATATGATTTTTTTTCATCATATTTTTTAATCAAATCTAAAATCGCCTGCACTGATTTTTGTACAAAAAATTCAGATGGTTTGCGGGAATTAAATCGGCCCCTAGATTTTGCTATTCCAGGTTCAAGGGATCGACAGTGTCTGACTTGAGTGGGCGACTGGTGTCAACAACGTCTGTACCCACAGGCGGCTGCACAACTGGCACAAAACTCAAGAGAAAAGTACTGTCCTCGCATGATTCTAATATTCACCTTTGTAAAATAGATTGAATCAGGAAAAAAAATTCAAAAAAAATATTCTCTTTCTACAAAAACGAGTTCATCCACTTGGAAAATAACATTTCTTTTTTATTCCAAACAAAAACTGTTTCACAACGAGCAAAAATGGGATTCCATTAAAAAAAAAAATAAACGTAAATAAATGAAAAAAGTACACTGTGATTGGTCAAAACAATATCCTTTGCTTGCAAATGGAATATTTATCAAGGCGTTAAAACTTTGATGGAGTGTAAATCTTGGAACATCAAATTTTTAAAACACAAGTTAACTTTTGTTTCAGATGCTAAAAGTTTGCACTTTAAAGCTTCTACAGATAGGCATCTGCATGTAACTCGGTATAAAACGAAAGAATTAGTTGATAAAATAAAATTATTAATTTAAGCCGTAGAAAATATTGTTGAAAAATATTGTGAAATTTTGAAGAAAATCAATATACCAGAAATGATATTCTTGATGGAAGATCGGTCACGAACTCTTACTTTGGGGTTGTAATATATACCCCATACAAATTCTCATAAAAATCCATTGTGGGGTTGGTCCCGCTAAACGTTTCATTGTATTCGAAAAAGATTGATTCCCATCGTTTGACCACAATTTTCCGTATTCATTTTTTTTTTTCAACAAAGCAGAAATTTGTTTCTAATGCTCATTTTTTTCACTGACAAAATAAATTTATATATTCAAATGCTGAAGATCTCATTATATTTTTTTCAAATGATAAAATTCAATAATCACATAACCTTTTTTGCATTTTTATTTATTAGGTTACAAATCATTAGGAATCAGTAATTTTAATGTGTAATTAAATTTTTTATATTTCTAATATTAAAACATAGATTATTTCGCTAATAAAACCTACCTCAATTATCTTTTTAAATATTGATTAATTTTGATGATAAAAACATTCATAGATTTAATATTTCAATTGCAATTTTTAAACATTCATTCATCATGTGGCATATAATTTCTATGAAATAACAATTCCGATGAGTTATATATCCCAGAGACCTCAAAAAGGGTTAAACAATATCCTACAAATATTATAAATAATTTTCATAAAAAGTGGAATGCAAAAAAATATAAAAAAATTAAATTGAAAAAAAGAGGCGATTGAATTTTTGTTCAATATTTTCTCGAGTAATCAAAAATATTATTTTACCAAGACTTTTGTCTTCGAGATGCAAGAGAACAGCGAGGGTTGATTTGAACGGATGGAGAGATATTCAGAGGATTTTCAGGTTCGCGATTAAGAGGCCTCGTAGATTGTTGGAAGCACCGGGTTATTTGTTTGAGAGAGTGGAGCAAAGAAGAGGCTCGGGTTGTGTGGGGGTGGCGGCGATTCGCAGGTCCGCGCTCAGAAGAGATATAGGAAAAAACACAAGATATGCGCGCGTGCGCTACGCACAAAGCACCACTTGTTATGGGCGCCTCAGTCTCGGCTCATCTGGGCTGAACGCAACACGAGCAACGTGCTTGCTCCGTTTTGCGTCATCAGACAGGCGCCAACGAACCAGCCGAAGATGTGTCCCCGTTCGTCGAATTCGTTCCGAATCGAGGGGCACGAGCTGTGTTGAAGAAAAAAAAATCATTTTTTTAAACTTCACTAACGCAAAATTAAAAAAGAATTAAAAATAAAAAATTTTAAATTCAAAGAATAGGATCGAGCAGTTGTGTTGTGGCTGTTGTGGTTGGTGAACAGTCGGAGGGTGAAATGTGTGTGCGCGGGTATATCTGTACGGGCGTGTGAAGGTACAGGTGTGAATACAAGGTAGATCCGTCGTCTGTACACATCTTGTCTGTCACGAGCTTGGTGATGAGTCTCCAGCCGCGGAAATCGATTATTCGGGCGCTGAGCTGCACGAGATTTATACTCACCCTTCGGGCCTCCTCTTTAATGCCTAGACGTAACGCACGTGCAACAACCATACGCTGCGACGAATAAAACACAAGCGAAGCTCTCGCAGGAGAGGAGAGAGAGAGAGAGCCCCGCTCGACAATTATAAATCAGCGGCCGCACAAAAATGGCTTTTAGGTGATGCGCACTTGAGCCCGCTCATTTTGCTTCAAACCCGCGTCTTCTGTGTGAGTGTCAAAAGCACAAAAAAATGGGCTGCGAGCTAACAAAACTGGCGAGCAGTATCCAAAAGCAACCGGAACAGAAGGAGCTGGATGCACCCAAGGCGTCACAGAAACAGGACCCTCGGTTACCCCTCACCGAGAAGCAGAAATATATTATGATCTCCAGCTGGAAGGGCGTGCAACGGGCCATGGAGGATACCGGTGTCAACATGTTCTTACAGTTAGTCTCTTCATTTCGGTCGAGTTTTATTCGTTTTATCTCTTTTAGATCGATTGCAATTTTTTTATTCACTTTTTATTCGTTCGCAGATAATCTACGAGGATCTTGATACAGTTTTACAAATTGCGAATTATGACTTTATATCCAACCGTATATACCATGTAAATAATCCATATATACGATATATGCACCCATATATGCGGATAAATATAAATCGCAGATTAAAATGAACATATGTGACATATATGGAAAAATATATGTTATATAGAAGAGTTCATATATGATCATATATGCAACATTTATGTAACATATATGATAACATATATGGTCATATATGTGATATATTTGACATTTGTTTAATCTTTGCAGTATATATGATAACATATGCATATCTGTTGCATATATGACAGTATATATGAAACACGTTTTATTTCCACAAAATGACCAAGTTGTTAAATGATATCCTCAATCTTATATATGGATATTTTCATTAATCATGATTTTTTTTAAAGTAAATATATTATTCGTTTCTGTTAGTTCGTTCGGAATTAATGTGTAGAAAACAGTACATATGTGCAGGTAATGAGAACCATGTCGAAAATAGACCAAGTAAAAGAGATAATAAATCTTCGCGTTTTCACTGAAAATACTTTTTCATCCCATAAATTTTTACCTCCAAATTTATAATTCCTCTTGAACATTTATGTTGGTCATTTTTTTATCTTTTTTTTAATAATTGAGTTTCTTCTTGAAGGGCCAAATACTCCATTTTCTATCCAATTTGCAACAGTCGTGTTTTTATGACACAAACATGTATGCACATTGACAATTGTTATGTATAGAGCTGTTACGTGGGAAGCACAACGAAATATTTAGATTTGATTTGACTCATTTGAGTGTACATCTGGGAAATATTTGTTCGACGTTGCGCAAAATTACGTGGCAGACATTAATTCAATTTTCTCATACGTAATCCATGATAATTTACAATTAGAACGTGAATATGAAGTGATCGAAATTTAGTCCCTATTTATTGACGATAATTAAAAAAACAACAACTATGAGGGGAAGTGTTCATTTTTGGGTGAGATGTTTCGTTCGTCAACAGATATAAATTTCAAGTTTGTTTCATCGATCCCATACAGATGGCATGGAATCGTTGACATAATTTTTGAACTTTTCAATTTTTTCATTGATTTGAAAAATTATGTTTTTCATTAAGGCGATCTATAATTAACATTTTTGGATATTTCTTTTCAAAAGCTAATCTCATTATTTTCGTGATGCAAAAATAACTTTTTGCACAACGTTTCGCAAAATTCAAAAGTATTATAAAATAAAGTCAAACGTAGTCATGCAATATAAACTTTTTCCATTGTTACATAACAATAGACGTATATTTTTCATTACAAAGAAATTAAAAAGGACCGATGAAAAAACATAATTACATACAAGTACTGGTTAATTAAAAAAGTTTAAACATTATTAAATCATATGTAACTAACAAATAATAACAAATTAAATTAAAAAGACCATTATTTCTAGATTTTTACATAGAACTTTTTAATCAATCATAACGACAAACCACTTTTATGAAATCTGACCTAAATAACACAAATTATTTGATCAATTAGTGGACAACTCGTTAAACAATGTAGGGAGACTAAAATTTTAGCAACGACCCATTCATTAGAGGTTTTTCATTAAAGATACCGACTGAATTTTACTGATTTTTCGATGTATACGAATTATTTCTAGTACATTGATTTTTCACACGAATTTGTTTTTTTGATTCTAATCGTGAAAACGAGTCTTTAGAAAGTCATCAATATTTGGGAACCCACTAAATGATAGCGCTGCACTATTTTGTGTTCCGTGACTTATAAACGATCTGTTTCCTAGGCGCCTATTGAAATCACAAGTATCAATCAAAACCAGTCATTCGAGTTCGCGGGATCCATTTTTTTTCTCTCTCTCTCTCTCACTCTCTAACTCCATCTCTTTTCTTTCATATAATCTTTTATTCGTTTGATTGTTGTTATATTTATTCACATCGAAGGTCCACTTGACAATCCAATTCAGTTCCCCTTTTCCGTTTCCGGATTACAATAAACATTCCCGTCATTGGGGGATTGTTCCGACTTTGGAAACCGCACGTATTTTATAGCTAACGGCTTAATTAATTATATGTCGCAGTCGCGGGAAAAATTGCTTGTTATATGATTCGTCGGAATATTTGTATGAAATCGAAAATATATAGACATGCACATTGCCGGTGGATGTATTATTAAAACAAGCATGAGTTCGTGTTCGAACGGAAAATCCGGATTGATGGATTGTGTATTACTTTGTTATATCATGATGAAATCGATGAAACACATCAGTTACAAACATGAGATACAACAAAAAAAAGTAAAACAACAAAATAATGTTCAACTCTTTCGAAAGTTCAATTGAATGAACATAACCCGAAAAGGATATTTTATTGCGAGATAATAAAATCATTCGAGCCCGATAAAATTTTTTATGTCAAAAATAATTTGTCGTTTTTTGGATGCTTCTGAACACGAAAAACTTTTGATTTATTTTTTTTCTATAAAATACAATTTCGTGTGATGAAAAAAAAGAGTATGAGACAAAAAGATGTTGATATTTTATATTTTAGGGAAAATGAAATAAAAGTGTGATTCGATATTGAAATGAAGAATTATGAATTGTAATGGCCTGATGATCCGATTTCAATTTATACGATGTGGGATTTTCGATGAATTTGATTAAGATAGTTCTACGATCCATTAGACTGAAAAATTGATTCCACTGTGTAACCCCTGCGGGAGAAAACGAAACTGGCGAACGAAAAGTTCGTACAAAAGTGTGCAACCCATTTTTAACTGGTCGAAGTTTTGTCCGTTCTATACAGAAATTCTCAAAAAAAAGAAATCCTAAAATCTATCAGTTTAAATCTTTTAGCTAAATCTGCGTAAACTTTTCTTTTCGGATCATTTGAATAGGACAATAGGATTTATAATTCTATTTTTAAAAAGAGAAGAAAAGACCAAAAAAACGTTAGATAACATTTGACAAGGTCTCACGAAACCTAAAAGAATATTTGTAATCGATTCAAATTGGAATTCGCGCGATGGGAAACTACCTTTCGTACTAATATATTGGTTCTCGGCGATGTTTTCAATCAACACGAATCATGTCGGTGAATATTCATAGCGCTACCTAATCTCACAGTGTTCCCTGTTTAAAAAACCATCGACTTAGCCGGTACTTTACTTTAATCTCATCTGTGACAAACAATTATTTGTTTTTCTACACCACTGCATTTCTTTTTTTACTTTTTATTTTTTCTTCACAAATTTGTTTTTTCAAAGTAGACCTTTCCTGTAGTCTCTAGTCTTGGTTTTTAAATCAGGGTGTGTCAAACCCAAAGTACAATATTCTTAAAAAAATTAAAACCAAAATAATTAATTTTTTACAACGTATAACAAAAATTAAAAGATTTCCCGTGTGTAAAAATAGCGTGTGAAAATGACACACCGTTCAATATTTAATTAAACAAATATTTAATTATTCGTGACCAGCAAACAAAACTCTTAGTGAAAAAAAATCTGAAAAAAACTTTGAGTATATGAAAGACCGTAACAGTAATTAATGATGAATTGTATTGACATTCCGATAGACCCGGTTAAGAGCGTATATTCATTAAAAATTTACTTGGCTAACGCTCTCCAGCGAGACCGTCGTGTGGACATCAGTTATACTCAATAGCACTTCTATTACGAAAAAGTTGGGAATAAAAGATAAATGAAAAAAAAATTATTGCCCGTCCTTTAAAAGCACTCGATGAATGCAGCATAAATAGATGTTGCCTCGAATATTTTTCATCCCCATAGTCGTGTCTGACCAATAATTTAGTTTTCCACTTGGAAAATAAATGAACTTTTGTTTCGTTCAACTTTTTTCCCGTGCCCCTCTTTCCTTATTCGGAATTAATCACTCTCCGACCGGGGTTGTTTTTTTTTCTTTTTTCAACGGTTAGGATCATGTAATCAGAATTGTTCCCCGGTCATTATTATTTATACGCACGTGACTTCTCATTTTGGTATTGCCTCTTGTTACGCGATACGTCTCGATGGCATTAACGCCAGTCGTATAAAGCCAACTGTCACGTATAACATTACATGTTTCAGCATGCACGCCTCAGAATAAATTCTTGAACATAATATCCAGCAATGACAAAGGAATTAATGAAATTCTAATATCATGATTATATTCTCTCGGAGTACAATTTGCATTTCATTTGGTTTTCGAATCAACACGATTCTCGAAATTGCTCGCTGCTTTTTCCAATGTTAAGAAAGATGAAAAAAAAAACGAAAGAAAGCAGAAACCAATATGTATTTTTTATAAATTATAATGATGTTTAATTAGTCGTTATTCAGTGTGCCGAAGCTTAGAGGTGAACAATTAGTTGAATCTCCTCTCTGAAATTGAGGGAAAGTTGGATCGTTATAGCAGAGTCGTAGATAACAATAGTACGTCATGTCATTAATCGCATGTATGGTTTGTAGATACTATCATTAGCATTGATTTTAATTAATAACTCAAAGAAAAATTACACGGTACTCATTTCGATGAAAAAAAATGAAATAATTTAAAAACAATATAATAAAATAAATTTATAAAATTTCTCACACGATACTATCATGGAATAAAACTATAACTTAATGATTAATTGCCCTCCGACGAACTGAAATTTCGCGTTGAGTTTTCAACTCGAAATTATAATTTTCGCCAATATTTGATTATATCGCCAACTGAAACATCCGACGGGAGTTTTAAACGCAAACACTTATTTTCCTGAAGTTATTATGAACGAACGAATCAGCAAGCAAAATGAGAGTCCGCTTTCGAAATAATCATGAAAGGTGCTACGTCGATAACGTTAAATCTAAGAGTTTAAAATCACTTCCCAACGTTGGATTTACCGCGCCGGTTCTTAATGCATTTGATAATGAAACGGGGTGCGCGCTCCGAGTGAAATAATTCAAACGCATAATCAAAATCCTCCTTCGACCAAACTTCGATCCTGCCTTCTTCTTTATTTCCTTGATTCAATTTAACAATACATAAAGAGCCTGAAAAAAAGTGATGAGTCGATCTAATCGCGAACCAATTTGCAATCGTCTGATTGGGGGCAAAAAATGTCTGTTCAAACAAAGAGAGTATGCGTCACATCTAATCTAACTTTCTAATAACAAAAATTAGTCTTAGTCACTTTTCTAGTCTAGAAGGAAGAAAAAAAGGAGAAAAAAATTCTATAAAGTAGCAGGCTTGTTTACTTTCCCATTTTACACAATTTTCCTTGGCAAACTTTTATATCCGAGTTGTGCATGCACTTCTGTATGATGGAAAAAATTGTTCCCGTTCTCAAGTTTTAAATTTCTTATCAACTTGAGAACGAAGAGCACAACGTGTGGCTCAAACTTTGCACCACCCACGCCCGCCCCACGAGGATATAAATTTGGAGCAAAAGGGTAAATTCAAAAATTGGATCCAAATGCTCGTTTCTTGAGCTTATCTTGACATAAATTAATGCCTCTTCGATATACAGATCGAAAGCTAACAAGCACGGATTCCAAGTAGGGATTGTTTGAATATACTCTACAATGTGCGCTATCAGCTTTGATCCTTCGATTTCTGCTCGATGGCTTAATATACTCGGTTAGGCTAAGCTTGAGTTGTCATCGCAACCGACGGCTTTTCCCTTAATTAATAGAACAAATTGCTTGTTAAGTTTTCTGTTTATGTTATGTATATATTTTTTATATTACCATTATATATGCAATATAATTAGCATACCTAACAACAAATTAATGGATTTATATATGGCATATATAATGCATATATGGTTGCACATCTTTAAATAAATTTTTTGTCTAATTGCCATAAATTACACAACTTTTATATACATACATAATGCAGAATTATAGAAAATAAATTTTGATTTATAGATTATAAAAAAGGTTTTAACTTCTCCTTCGTGACAGTTTCGTATCGAATTTATATTCGGAAAGTAACATTTACCGTCGACTAAATCAACAGATTTCACGACTGAGTCAATCTCAACGAATCATTAGCACAGAATAAGTTTATCGTGTAAACATACAAACAGACTCGGAGTCGATTTGGATCAAACCATTTAGTCAACCGGTGTAAAACTGATCTCTGACCGATTTGGATATAAATAAAACTCTCAGTAATGAGAGGTATTTTTTTTCAAATGTCATGATGATCAATCAAAAGTATGAATATGGGTACGATTCGATGGGGCAATCAAGTCAGGTGCCGGGCAAACACGAGAGCCCGTTTTTCAACGGCAAAGCTGATTGTATACATAAGACGCGCGCTCTACCGTAAGCCGAACGCCCTTATTTGACGAGACGCCCACATCGCAAACCACTGAACCATTCACTTCGATATCGATTGTATCAAATGGCGCACGGGACAGCTTCGACTCGATCCCCCTGCATTATATATTATACAACATAGTATTCGGACCTGTTTACCCTTAGAGAAAAACATCGCCTTTGTGATCTCTATTATGAAAAACAGAAATTGAAAAATCAAAATTTTACTTTTTACCATCAAAATATATAATTTTATTTTCATCACCGAGTTATTGATCTGAACAAAAATATGTTGTTTTGTTTTCGTTTAAACTCTTGAATTTGTCATCGAACGGTGAAAAAAAGCTGATCGTCGACTTTGATCTAGTCCGCGAGCGTTTAATCAAAAATACCGAACGGTGCTCTAGTCGACATAATTAAACAATACTTTTTCATGTCACATTCTCAATAAATCAAGTCGCTTGTTGAGAAACTTTTATGATATGCAATATTAGTTTCCCTCCTTCATAACTCCTCCATAACTATTTGAAATGTTATGTGCATTTCATTCATCATAATTTGAAGTTCTAATAATAATAATAATTTCATTATCATTCAAATTTTATTATTAAATTTTTCAATTTTATTCCCCTTTTGATTTTCTTTTTTATTTTTCCAAATATCTTTTCAATGAGTTTGACTACAACTATTTATTATTATTATTATTATTATTATTATTATTATTATTGGAAGGGCCGGATACAATCTAGGGACTAGCGCTCGAACAGCCTTTTTTCAAGTTCAAAAAATATCGAAATCAAAATTTTTCTCCATACTTTTTCAATTTGAAAAAAATCTGTTCGAACGCTAGTCCCCTTATTGAATCCGGCCCTTCATTTGATCCAAAACCATGAAGTTATAAAATTGTTCCATCCATTATGTTCGTTTATCATTAGGCATTTTGAGCTGGGGGGGGGGGGGGACGCGCATCTTTTGATGTGCATCATTGCCATTGATATTACTATACGGAGTGAAACATCGGTTATGAATTAGTCCAGGGACAATACATATAAGTTCAGTACATGAATATCTATAATCCTGAAGTTAATCTGTATGTACGTGGGGATAAATGTGTGTACCTCATGCATTCATCCATTTACCGTTTTCAAAGAAACTCCTTTGAAGTGCGCGGCCCATATGTTCACAAATTGAAATCCACATGTTCATATACTGTTCACTCTAAGCTGTTTATCGTTTCAAATCAATTTCGATCGGATTCAATTTTTGTCAATGCAAAATAAATACAAGTTCGATTTCATCCTAATCGAGCTTAGCGATGGTGAATGAAAACAGCTTTTTCCAACTGACAGAAATCATAATTTCATTGTTTTTCATTTATCTTCATTTTTTGTAGTAAAAAACTTCAAAATGTTGGTTCCAAAGATTTAAATAATTGTCAAATAAATTTAAAATATTGACTTATGACAAATTGTAATTAATTATTGTATGCACAATTTATTTTTATTGATTTATATGAATTTTAGTATTTTTTTTTGTATTTTGGCTAATAGAATTAGAAAGCGAGTGATAAGTCAAATGAGCAAAACACGACAGAGCTCGGGGTTTAGAGTCGGCAAAATTTTGAACGGCATTGCGTGTGCAAAGGCAAGTTTTCCAGGATGAATATGCATGAGACACGCAGTCGCTTTAACGTTAATCAAGCAGAGCGCTTTAAGGGGACTTAATTAAATGTCTATTGAACCCACACATAACTCGAACGCCAGGAGCGAACGTGAGCCACGGTCCAGGAGAACCTCAAAAATCAATATTTAGCCACATAGATTTAATATATCGGTGCGATTCAACATACCGGCCACTCAATCTTTCTATACCTTAGCAGAACCAATTTTTCAAAAAAGACTCCAAGCTCACGCGAGCGAACCTCGGGAACATTTTTCAAACCGTATCATGTCCTTTATCAAAATCCACCAGAAAAAGATTTTTTTTTAAAAATAGATTTAAGAATGAAAAATGAAATTGTTGTTGAAAAATAAGTTGTTGTATTTGCGTATCAGAAATGTAACGCAAAACTATTGCCGGATATCATGTAAAAGTATACTTGAAAGTCATAAAATTGGGACTGAATTATTCATTTCTTTCATAACAGCAATAAAAGTATTATTATCGCAAAGAATAAAAAGATATTCATGAAATAAACAAAAATTGCATAAGTATTCAAGAGATAAACTGTCGTTGTAATCGAGTTTTTTTAGAAACCAAAAAAAAAAAGATAAAAACATAATACCTTGCTGCTAACTTTTCCTTTGATGCATTTTTTGGGTGCAGGACAAAAAATAATTCTTGTATCACGGGCGAAACAGAATTTACCTAAAATGTTTCGCTCAAGCAGAAATCACACAGTGAACTCTTTTTTTGCCCTGAAAATAATTTTATAAAAAAAAAAAAAACAAAAGAAAAAAATAATTGTTTTTCTTGAAAATTAGATTTCACTGAAACTGTTTCTTACGGAGTCTGACAAAATTGTTATACAGTTTAAATGAGATACATTTTCTGAAACAAAGCTCATCAAAAGTTTATCATTACAGTTACAACATATTCAGAACATTAACGAACCTTAATTGAAACACTGTTGAAATCGCGAGGGTTCATAATGAACGAAATATTAAATTTCACCCCAGTAAATTTTGTACCAAAATGATAACCACGATGGTGCAATTACTAATTATTCGCAGTTACCCCCCGAGAAACAGTTTTAGAATCATAAGCAAACGTTAGTGCAGCTTTTTCGTTCCAGTACATCCTGATTATTTCCGAGAAATTGGAAGCTACACACGCTCAACGCACAGAACCACGAAATTCTGAGATGTTGCTAAAGTCGTTTTAACTATATTCATTGGGCTGTGAAAATGTATAGATTCTCGAGCGCGGTTAGCACGTAATTCACTACACGTATACATGCATCCTGATAGAATTCGCCGACCAACCAACCCCCTACTAAATTCAAATCTTTTGAGATCTCATCTTTTTTAAAGAACATCACAACTAACGATAACTTTTTTTCTTGTAAAGTGAAATGGGCGTTTCATGTTGCAGTAAATGGAAGCAAGAAAACGTTATATCTTTAACTCATCTCATTTAAATTTTTTTTTTTGAAAAGCTGATAGCAAGAAAAAAAATGTTAAAAAAAGTGATTGGTCGCTCTTAAAAAGCGTTAAAACGCATGCGCCCCATCTCGAGTTGATTTTCTTTTCATTTATCTTTTTGAATTCTTGTAAAGAATATGATAAAAGCGTCGGGAGTGCACATAAATAAATGAATCGATGTCATCATCCAGAGGACGTAGTCCCTCGGGAATCGTTTTCTCCTCATGAAAAATCTCTTTTCAAATAGCCGCGCGGAGACTCTTACAACATCTGGTATTCGATGCAATTCCGAGCCGCACGAGTGGTTTGATTGAGCCATCTTCGGGCTAAACGATGCATTTTCAGCGAACCTTTTTCTTCCTTTCCCTCTTGTAAACAACATTTCAAGTCCCATTCGGCGGTTACGCCTGGCGAGACTGGCGTTATAGCGTCGTCAAACATGAATGCGCAACTGCTCTCGCTAAAACACTTTTGACAAACGGATATGGGTCCCTGGGAAATAACAAAACTTTCGACCGCTAATAGCCCCGGCCCCACGGCTGCTGCTTATTGCACGAACTGACGATCCAAAAGCGCGCGAATAATCTTGCTGCTAAATTTTCAATCCCAACCGAACAGAGAGGGCGGGCGATAAAAAATTCAGACCAGCGAAATCCCGGCGCGCATCTGACGTATCTCGTAGAGCATACTTTAATTTGCCGCGCGCGAAATTCGATCGAATATTCACCCAGGTATTAAAAGCACATCTCCGGTTCGACACATTTTATCCAATTTTTGGTATCTGATCAAAATTCCTATTTCGTGCTCCAGCTAACCCCGTTCAGGTATGCGGAGGGGATAATATTCAATATCTAACATTTAATGTATCAGATATCAAGTCTTTTTCGAGTTTACATTCCTTTGATAAACGAGTGGACATTTTTTTTCGGCTGAAACCTGCGGTAACGGGATACCTCCGTGTACCCTATAAAAATAATTTTCTATTTTCGGCTTTGTAGAAGCAAAGTGTTTTCCAACAAATACTTCCTCGCCAGTTCGAAAAAACATGGAAGTGAAAAACGAAAATAAAGGTGAAAAACAAAATACAATGATTTATACGTTTGTACGCTCTTGGTAAGGAACTTTGTTTTTAGAATCTTTAGGAACGTTTTGAAAAATCAATAGAAACGAGAGGAAAACAACCCGACTAATTTGTGAAAAACCGAAGTCGAATTTTTATTATGTCCCAAAGTTTGCGATGCGAATGAGACTCGCAGCAGCTGCGCGCAATTTCCAGCTCCAAGTCACCTAGCGGGCTTTTTCAATTGCTTTTCCTAATACGTATAATCTTGTAACAAACCTCCCACTGAGCCCTGTATCATAGTTGAAAGAGAAAACAATTTAGTAATAAAACGTGCAAATTACCAGGATAGATTTTACTCAATGAAAATAAAACAACACCAATTTTTGTAATGTTTTTTAACTCGAGAATAAACATTTATGCAAACATTAGAAGCTAATATTTTTAAGTTAATTTGTTGGTATAAATTTACATCAGTTTGCTTTAGTCCGTCGCATTATACAGTTTCAACGCAAATTCTCTCGTAATCTATGTACTTTGATTGTCAAACTTCGACCGATTTGAATTTGACGGAATTACATAGCAAAACAAAATTTAAACGAGACATCAATTTATGCAAGTAATTTGTTGGATTTTTTTTTTTGATTTTTTTTTGATTTATTTATCACTCATTTTTTTTATCACAACCGTTTTTTTATTTATTATTTTTATTTTCACAAAATTGGAAATTAACATTTTTTACATTTTTTTTTCGAGTAGTAATTGTACAGAAAATAGTTAAATTGAGCCTGTGAATCAAACTCAATTGAAGCGGGTCGTATAAATAGAAACTAACAGAACCGGAGTATTCGTAGATCATAAATTGTGTCTGACCATCTATCCGGCTATCGATAGGAGTGTCACTATCAATTCATCTTAGTAATTTATTACTAAAGGTTTTTTTTTCAGGCTTACCTGATGACTGTATATTTTTTTGGTTATCACATAAAATCCTAAAGTGCGGTTTTATTTGAGGGAGAGATTAAAAAAAGTGTCGTAACAATATTAAACTTCAACTTGAGGCTCGTATATTTGAACCAAAACAGTTTCAGTTTGATGTAATGCGAATCTTATTTTTTCAGTTTGTTCGAGGAAAACAAGGAGCTGTTGGAGATGTTCACTAGATTTAAGTACTTGAAGACGAGAGAGGAACAATGGGAGAGCCAGGATTTGAAGGATCATGCGACAAAAGTTATGACAACTCTGAATAAAGGCATCGAGGGCCTAAATGACTTAGACAGTTTTTTAACCTTCTTACATCAAATTGGAGCGACACACACGCAATTCCCAGGATTCAACCGCGATTACTTTTGGGTAAGCTAATTTTTTTAACTCTTTCAAACAAAAAATTAAATTTATCATTATATTAATATTAAATTTATTTTTTTGACATTCAAAATTCTTCAACTTTCTTTTGCTAAAAATGTTTTTAATATTTGTTAAATGATGTATGTTTAACGAATATTTTTGAAATATGTTTTTTTTTTTCCCTGAACAGTTTTTGTAGTTTAATTAGTTTGTCAACGGGAGAAGTTTCGTTTGTGGAGATATATGGTGTATTTTCGTATCGCCTTTTAATACATCAACTGTTGGAAATGGTTCAAGGTTCGCAGTGTCTTATTAACAAAATGACAAGCATCCATCTTAGATAACAGGGTAATGCGCTTCACACACGCTGGTGTCGTTGCTCAAATAGACGTCACACATTTTGATCTAGTTAAGTGAAGAATAATGGTTGGATGCAAACAAGCCCGGGCAAATCATGTTTATTCGAATGTGCGATATCTACCTACCATCAATTTATCCGGCCGGATCTCAAATGGCTCACAATGAATTTCGTAAAATAAGTCTTTGTTTAATCCTAATTTGGAGAGATTTTTTTTATCCATCAAAACTTATTTTATCGGCAAATATTTTACCAACCGTTCTAACAAAATTTTATAAACAAATTAGATACAAACAGAAAAAACAATAAATAATTAAGATGTAATATTTTTGTTTTGCAGAAAATTGAACAACCTTTTTTGAAAGCCGTCAAGTTGACGTTGGATGACAGGTACACGGACAATATCGCGGAGATTTACAAGCTGACCATACACTTTATAATAAGTACCCTGATAGACGGCTTCGACGAGGCCCAGCGACAGACGGGCTGCAACGAAAGAACGCAAGCTGAACGAACGGAGGAAGCGGCAGGCAACAACAAATCATAGTTCTAAAGAACCATGCGACGCTAATAAATAATAATCATGTTTCTTCGAACCGGACCTCTCGAAACGTTGGTTTTTCCAGAAACAAAAAAAAGCATTTTGATGATCATCAAAAAAAAAAAAAAAAAAAAATCGGATAAAATCAGTGACAAAAAAAATTGTGCACTCTCCGATCGATCGATCGCGAAACGAAAATCGATCCCAGCGCTGAGCGTTCAATTTTCGATCGTCAATGAAACGTCAAGACCGTTTGTGCGCGCGGTCTATACATATTTTGTACGCCAACTTCGTTCGTTTGAACGAACATTGATTATTCTACTGAAAGTAAATAAATGTCAAACCTTGTCTCACGATGGCGACTTATTGTTGTAACAATTTTTTGATCATTGATTTTGTAAAGCGGGGCATTGACAGTTCAGGAGCGACGCCTATACAACTCCGCGGTATTGAAAATGCTGCGAAACAAAATTGAAAAGCGAGAGAAAAATTATGAAACAATTCAAAACAACAAATCGTTCGACGTTCGCCGGTGCCCCGACCGACACTGTTTTATATGATTCATTTTTTTCTACAAAACATATGTAATAAACAAATAAGCAAGTCAATTTAATGGTTTTTATAATGAAAAAAACGATAAACAACAAAAAAAACAGATGATCGGCCGATAAAAGTGTGTGTACGTTGATGCGCGACATTTTGATAATTCATATATACCGTCAGCCGTGCGCTGCGCTAGTTTTTTCCTCGCAATTTATCCTCGCGCTCAGACAAAAAGATCATGAGAAAAACAATGAATGAAAAAAAAAGCGGACTGTCATTTTGTGTCAAAACAATTCATTCTCGAGCTAAAATGGATTTACCCCTTTTTTAAAAGGATTTTTGAAAGTCTTCTATTCATATTTTTCTGTCAAAAATTGAAAAACTATACTGTTCAGAATGACAATATTCATCTTGTTGTGACGATGCGCTGTTAGGAAAACCATCAGTGGTACGCTGGATGAATTAATTATTCCGGACATTAATTATATAACGTATTATTATCATTATCATCATCATTATTATTATCGTTCGCATGAATTTACGAATTAATGTCTGATTACGTGATGCACTGATTATAATTGTTTTGAACTGGTAATTAGTATGATGTTTTAAAATTGAAATTGTACCCGGTTGCCAAGGAAAGATTATCAGTCGATATTTTAAAATGAAATGAGAATACAAATAAAAAGAAAGCAATGTGTGATTTAAAATGTGTTCGGCTTATGAGTGAATTGTCATAATCAAGGATTAACGATTGCCCATTGGATCACGGACAATGTTCAATTATATATATAGACGGCAGAAAATAAACGATTCTCCGTTGTCGAACTCAAGTCAAACGTTGTATCTTAATCAAAAATCGATATAGTTAATTAAAGTGTATTGTTCCGCGTCGTTGATACGAAACAATACTTTTTCATTGCAAAGATCCAATTTCACTCCACGCGGGTAAAAACGCCGTCGGTCTGACCATTAATTTGTTTCTTCCAATCATTTTCATTCGCTTTTAAGATCACAAGAACAAAAAGCAAACATATCGAAGGCAACAGGAAACACCATTGGAATCGCGTGTTTAGATTAATTTATAATTGTCAGAAAGGTGTTATTAAAAACGCGCCTCTTAGCGAACAATTAATCTAATTCATCCAGGTTGGCATCGCCGTCACGTATTCAGAAAGTTTCAAAGGGGTTTTTAATTAAATTTTTTGTACACGAGAAATGGCCTGAGCGCTGCATTTTTTGAAATATTTTTTTTGTTTTCATTTTTGCGTTATGAACATTGCACAAATTAAGAGACACAATTGTACAGTCCCCCCCCCCCCCCAAAAAAAAACAAAAGAAAACCAAAATCATGTTTCATGAATGTTAAGACGCGTTAAGGGTTGATTACTGACAGTTACACGAACGTCTGTGTAAGAACAAATTGATATGTCAATTGCGGTGGTTGCACAGCTAATAATAAAATAAAACCACCGATGCGCTTATTCTCAATCGACTCTCTTTCTCTATCGCTTTTACCCATCTCCAAAAACGATATTATCATTTGATTGCTAATAAAAACAATTGATCGTGGCTCATCGAGTAACGTGTTCTTCGGCTGCTGAGTTCTGTTCGAATTGAATGACGCGGGAATCGCTTTGGAGAGATCATGTGTTCAATATTTAAAAAAAAAAGAAAAAAAGAAAGGGAGGAAATCGCGTAAGCGTAAATAAAAGGTGTATCGTTTTAAAGTTTCATTGCGAGCCCTCACGATGTACTTTGTGATGTCAACCGAGATTGTTCCGGTGTGAAAGCACACGTAAAAATAAACAAACAAAAACAAGATAAGATTATAAATGAATTTGTAACGTTGATCGTTAACAATTATAAAATAGTTAAGTGACGGCGTGTTCGCGGGCCGAGCGTGACGTTCCTAAAATTGAATTCATCTTAACAATTTTTTTCAATTCTCCCCTGTTTAGCTATCTCTAATTTTATGTCATCTTGTTAAGGAAAACCAAAATTGTATTGTTGCAGATGTGGTGTGATTGTTTAGATTTAAATCCGTTCGTTAAGTTTTTAAGAATATTTTGGTAGATTGGTCGAAAATTTTATTTGAAATTAAACTGTGGAGATAGTGCGCAATTTTACATTTTCTCATTCTCGTTTATTGTGTTATCGGAGCTGCTAAATAGAATGGAGTTATGAAATTTTGCATTCATTTGTGCAAAATTGTTCGAAACACCATTCCCTCGAAACTCTGCGAAACATATAAATGAGAATAATAAAATATGCAGTTGCAAGTAATTCACGGTCTAATAAATGCAACCATTCTTTGCTCTGGGGAAAAAAATTCGAATTATATTTTTAAAGAAAAATTGTTATTCCATTTGTGATTCGTTTGATTTTGTTTCTGAATTCTGTCTCGTACCGTTAAGTGTAATAGTTTGCGATTTTGATCACGTCTGAGATGCACAAAATGTACCTCCCCCATTCTAGAAGTGTTGCCCAAAAGATATGAATAGCCGAGATTTACATATATATGTGTAAATTATGGTTCTTTTGTACTTTTTTTACATCAAATTCGTCATACGCGTTGAAGGGAAAGCTCGCCGTTTCTCTGTGCAATTTTCGTAATCGTTTTGTAAAGTCGTCTCGACCCACGAAAACGTCATGATAAATGTTGCATGAAGTGAATGTTAAACATCATTGTGAATCCTTTGTCACTCTCACCCATACGTACATACGAAATGCTGGACATTCTGTCTTTAAATTTTTGTTCGCGCCCCAACATCGTCAACTTTTTTTGTTCAACGAAAAAAAATAAAACAACAAACGAAAAAGCATGAACAAACAAACAAGAACCTGCCGAGTTGTTGGTGCGCGCGGTTCATTTGACATTACCAGTACCTAATCTGTCGCGGTGCACAAAAATATGCCAGTCATTTCTCCAGCAGAAGTCGATCCTTATCTATAATCTAAAATCCACCCAACAAAAAAATGTATACATATACGCAAATCCAAATTCGTATAAATTAATCTGTTCTCTGCAAAGAATATGTTTGATAACGACGAATCCAAACCAGCATCAGTCAATTTTTCAAAAAAAAAAAAAAAAAATAATAATAATAATAATAAAAAGAAAAAGAAACAAAAAAAATATTTTAAATTAAACGATTAACAAGATGTGGGATTAGCTTGATGAATAATTTTCATTCATTTTGTTCTATCAACGATTGTTTGCAGAGGTTACATTTGAATTTCGGGTCAAAGTTAAAAGCTCAGCTGCAAAAAATGGTTTGACATTCAAGGTGCGAGCTCTTAATTATGGCGCAGAGATATTTTAAATAAAAAGTATTCTTCATTGAATTACCGATATGCGAACGTTACAATTTCTGTCTGAATTATGCAAGTTGGAATGTATAACTGTATCTGGAATATTATAAAGAAAATATATTAAACATATATATATTGATAATTTAATAAAAAAATAAATTACACAAAAGCGATCCCAAATGAAATTCGGTATGAAAAAGAATGTTATGATTAATAATTATTGCTATATGGCTAACTATATAAAACGACCTTTTATAAAAGCGTTTCACTAGGACGTTTTGAAAAATTAAATGATATCAAAATTTCATTACACTTTGAAATAATATGACAATTTTTATAAGAGAATGAATTTAGAAAAACTTTTGTATCAAAAAGAAGTAAAAATTTAATTTTCTTTTTTAATATTAGCAGTTGTGAAATTACTATTGTTATTTCAATATTAGATATTATTGCAAAATGAGAAAAGTTAACATTTAATACAGCTTTAGTATGTTTGGAAAAATATAATCAAAGTTGAACATAATTAATTCACCTGCTTTACTAACTAACTGATCAATAAGTTTTCCAACATCAATTTTTTTTCTCTCGGCAACAAGATTTTTTCATCGACCACGCCTAGAATAGCGATGAAACTTTTTTTTAATTTTCTAGAAAATGTAATCCCCATGTATACATGGATATTATAATATTTTTTATGTGGTTTAATATTTTAATAAAAATATTACTTGTTGCAACTTTTTATGTATTATCGATCGTGAATTTTGATGGTAAGTGCGTACTCTCATCTTAACAGAAATAATACAGATGGTGCTAGTAGTAAACAGTTTAATACATGAAACCGAAATTGCAGCAAAATCGAAACAATTTTTCTCGTTTCCTCCACGAATAAAAAATGCTATTGGATTTTGGATCAACTTTGAATCAACTAAATATATTTTCAACAATAATATCTCACTTCGTATTAAGAAATGATTTCGGAAATGATATTATAATATCAAATTTTATTTAAAAAATATGAGTCAACTTAAATCATTTTCATTGCGTACGACGCGTTCTAAGAGGTAAGATTTCTTTGAATTACTTAGCGTCGAGGCTTACTTTGACCTTACCATTGCTAATGAAATGTTTTTCTTTATCATTTAAAGAAAGAAAGTGAGGGTACGCACTGATAAATTCTAGGTTTGTAGCTACAAATTCTTCTATGACTCCGATCATATCATTCGTTTTGTTAACTCTTGAAATTATTGTCAACGAAGAACAAACTCTATGTCGATAGTAAGCACTTATATCCATGCACTGCAAGTAAGGTTCGAAGACTTCAAAGTTGTCATATTTTCGTTCAAAGTAGATCTTCCACGGTATACCTCTCAAATAGAACGTTTCAGAATACACTCGGCCTGCAGTCAATGGTAACTTCAGTAAAAAATTCATGCCTTTTATCTCGCGACAACCTAAAAAAATAGTAATAAACAAATTTATTTTATTTATTTATAAATTAATATATCTCATCTCATTACAACCTGACAAACAAATTTATTTTAAAAATTAAAATTTTAAATAAATAAAATTAAGATAAAAAAAAAACTTATTTCTTGCATTTTACATACTTTTGTAATTTTCTAAGCAATTATGACTGAAACTGAATTGACTGAAAACGGCATCCACAGCTTTTGGATTTTGCTTCAACGTTTGAAAATCAGTTCGCAATTTCATTTGCTCAAATCGATCAACGATCCATTTTGATGCTTTTTCTTCAAGCTTCTGGTTTCCAATATTCGTTGCAAGTATTAACATCAAAACAGCATCATCATCAATATTCCGTAATGTCTTACATAAATATTCTTCACAGATTTTCAATAACTCGTCTTCAACATACTCATGGGCTACGTTCATTAGTTGTCCGGTGATTTTACCGATAACCTCACGCCTGTAAATGTAGATCAAAAAAATCTTGAAAGTAGTTGGATCAAAATCAGGAATGTTAATTGTAGAAACCACGTTGCTGGTTGTCGGCAAAGCTGAGATAACAGTTTCGAAAACTGTATTTCGTGTTGACAGAATTTCCTTGTGGGCCAAGAACGAGTGATCCTGGACTTTTATTGTCAGATCTGATCTCTTTGCAGAATCGTAGAGCTGAGTTGAACTTGGATATCGATATTCTGTCAAAATTGTGCCTTGAGAAGGATCTAAAAAGAATTTAAAATTAATTGTATATATAAATCGATAATAAAATAATAACAACAAAGCAACATTAA
>JAPYZS010000792.1:0-55824 GCA_030522925.1 Trissolcus japonicus
GGTAAAAACCAGACATCCGCTATTTCGATCAAAATGTTGTTTTTCATCACTTATTGGTTGCAACATGTAAAAATGATTCCACGAAACTCGGTGTTTGTAGAATGGCAATGATGAATAATTTCAACAAGGACTCTTCAAAATTGTTAACCGTTCAAAGTAAAAAATCTGAAAACCACTTGTCTGGTTATTATCGGAAGCCACACATATTAAGCATATATGTTAAGTATTTTGAGTCCAATGATCGATGATGCAGGCATAAAACTGCCACATTGTTTATACAATAAAATAAAAAAATATTTATAAAAAATATTATGAATTTTTAAAATAAAAAAAATAAATTATTAAATTTAATTTCAATTTCAAAATTAAAAAAATAAATTATTAAATTTAATTTTAATTTCAAAATTAAAAAAATAAATTATTAAATTTAATTTTAATTTCAAAATTAAAAAAATAAATTATTAAATTTAATTTTAATTTCAAAATTAAAAAATTAAATTTTTCAAAAGAGACTTCATTAGACTACTGAAATACTTTGAAGTCTTTTGAAATGACTTCATTTTAGAAGTATTTCGTCCACTCTCCAAGTCAGTGAGCAACCCCTTGGTTCTGACACTACGGGGAGAAATTTTAAACTATATATTAATTTTGCTGATGACTACACTGAAGAAAAAGGTAGTTTGAATTTCACTTGAAGGAACTAATCAAAAAATAGTTGAATTAAATTTTTATATACTTGAAAATTTATTTAAAAAACTCTATTTGAGCTCTATTTAACATTTATGTATGTTTTTATCCATACTCGTGAGCATGGACAGACATTCGGGTCCTTCCGGGGGCACTCGGGTCGGAGGAGGGGGGAGATCCTGAAAACGCGAATGAAAGCAATAGTTGGGAGGGAGGTGGAGAGTGAAAAATCGATTCGCTGCATCTCGTGGGGACGTATGAAAAAAAGTTCTTTTATCCGAGGGGTAAAAATAATTAAATCCCATTAAATAAAACGCAGCGCGCAAAAGAGGCGCGAAACAGGGAAATATATTTTTTGAAAGGTGTTCCGGACGCGGGCTTAGCACTCAATATTTGAATTCAAACTATTTGTTGAGATTTCTCGTACGTTCTTATATATTCCATGTATATACATATGTATATGTTCTGATATGTATTTCATCGATATTCCGAAGATCGCTTTTGAAATTTCCTCGCTTCTGATGCAAAACGAGCAGCGTCGAATTTTTGAGTAGTTTGCAAAGCCAAGTCCAGCCACGTAGGCACGACATTACGTCGTGTTAACAGAAAAGTTCGACGCCGGTATTATGTTGACTTCTGTATTCTCACGCGTAAGCCATCTGTGGCAATTAAAATCTCAGTTCGATTAATGTTAACGACGCCCTGCATAAAATAAATTAGAGGCAAACACTCTTAACGATCACGGACATTTTGAATAATTCATCAAACTTCCGACCACGAAAAGCGAACCCACGTTTTTATATTCCGCGGCTGCTTTCTGTTAATCAATTCCGTGTCTTAAGTTCTCAGAAAAATAGTTTTCCGAAGGTATTATGTTTGCGAGCATTTTAATCCGTCCCGTAATTAGAGATTTGTCGAAGCAACGTTATCAATTACTCATACGACCGTTTGCTCACAACGTGATTATATATTTTTCTTGCGCGCACCTTTTAATCACGCAAGCAAAACTTCAACTGGACTTGCGCAATTAAACTTATGAAGTACACGCGGGGAATAGCGAAGCGGCAATCCCCAGCCGGGTCGTAATATTTAGGCGTATTAAATATTAATGGTGCATTCAGATAATATTTCAACGTGACGTTCAACGGCCTGAGTTAAGCAAGTTCTTTTTTGATTGATGGGTGTACACTTTAATTCAGTGTAGAAAAACTTCACGCCAACGCAAATTTTCATTTTGGTCAGATTTATTTGATGAACTTTGCGATGAGGTACGTATTGTATCAGAAACTTTTTGTATCAGAATTTTTTTACATTTTCTTATGAATCACGCAATTAATCAAATTTTATTCATCGTGTCTGATTGTTTCAGTCACGATTTTCGAACTGAAGTTTCAGAAAAACAATATACAAGGGATATGCGATTTGTATTATTTCACAGCATTCGGCTAGACAAACATTTTTGATTGTTTGGCAAATTTGTACACATTTCCAGTGTTTTTGACAGTTTCAGAATAAAACGAAAATTATTATTATGGAAAAATTCGACATAAAAAATGCAAATTGACGTTTGCTGAAAATCAATGATGTACTTTGTCAATCAGTTTTTTTTAACAAACGATTTTTGAACAAATGAAAACCAACTTTTGTTATTGAAAAAGAATAAATAAACACTCACAATTAGAGCGTCTCTACAGCTTATGAAATATGAATGATTTAAATTACTTAAAGCACTATTACAACAGCAGAAACATTTTAACGAAAATTAACATAATAACCTTTAAACTGACAGCGCTGATAGCAATTCTTAATTAACTGTGCTTTAATTTATATGTATAATGAAAAACAATTTTCTCATTGAAAATCTTTGGGTCGGGTCGCCAAGTACCTGAAGATGTAAATTACTGAAAATTGTATACAAAACTATGATATTGAGTATATATTAAGTATGAACTTTATCGTTGAATTTATTATTGGTCGACTTTTTCAGTTTTACTGAATTCATTTGATATCATTTTTTATTTCTTAAGATTAATAATATAAATATACTTTACGCGTCAGATCAGCGTTCAAAATTGGAACTAACCAAGTTAGTTAACCAAGTATAAGTTAGTTATATTAAATAAAAAAAAATTATCCCGGGGGCTATAGAAAATAAAATAGGTCTATTGAGAATTCTTTTAAACCCCTTAGAAACCCTCCAGAAACGCTCAGAACTCCCAAAAAACGTATCTTAAAATATGCTTGAATAAGGAGCTATCTCAGAAATTGCTGGATATGAAAAAAAATTTTTTTCTGCCACTTTTAAGTTTCTTTGGTCAGTCTTTGTGTACAGTTTTAATTTTGTCATGTAATTATATATAATAAAAAGGTGTGCTTTCTAATCTGCTTCAAGCTTATAAGAACTCTTGGAGCATAACATTAAAGTTCTTTGATAAAACTGAAAAAAAAATGGATGACGTTAAATCAAAATTAAAATCGAAATTGATCGAATTTAATAAAATCAAAACCTTTAATTACAAACATTTAATCTCTCTTGATAGGTTTTCTTTTAAAAATATTTATTTAAAAAAATAATTCATTTATTTAAATAATTTAGTCAAATTTCAATGGATTCCGATAATTTTTTTTCATTTCGTTTTGCTGGGGGTTGCCCACAGGCCAGTATCATTTGTTTGATAATTTAAAAATTGCATGATATATAGTTTTATGCATTGAAAAAGTGGCACTTAGTGTCTGTGGATAAGTATACACAGCAGTACTCGGGCCTTTTTTATGTACTTGGCTAGAGACTGCCGTGTCACCTAATATACGTAAAATATATTTTGAAGTATATTATTGTGTGGGATACCTAATAATGAAACACCCATTAATTTATTAAAAATTTATCCAAAATTGAAAATAGCATGGCTGAAAATGGTTCATTGGGATACACGTTATTTTATAAAAAAATTTACCACATAGCTATTTCATTTTTTTCTACGTATAAAACTTGCCAACTTACCATAAAGTGCCTGTTTCTTGAAAGGTTTAACTCTGAGGTAACAATATTTAGAATTTAATATAATTATATAATATCTGGCTAATTTATATAATCCTAAATCCCTGATTAGAGTACGTAGAAATTTGTCGTACAATGGGGATAAGTTCTATTTCTGAGGCGGCAATGATCATTTCCATGTGCTTAAATACATTGTAGTTGTTTAACAATATCACAAAGCATCTGTACATAGTGCGAAGATAAAATCGTACTATCCTGCGGAGTTGCAATTTCTAATGCCTCATGGAAGGCTTATCTGACCACTTGATAATTATCATTAAGCAGCTCTATTTATTGCCTGCATACATTTAAAGTTGATGTACATGCCCTTGATTTCCATAAAAGAGTCGTTCCTAATTGCATTCCGAATAAATCGCGGGAATATAATTTGAATATAAATTGAATCGTTCGTATTTTTAATTATGCCGATTATATCTAGTTCTAACAGTTGTCCGAACGATCTACGAATTAATTTCTTATATAGCACCGTAAAGTAATTATAGAGGGGAGAAAAAACTAGGACCGCTTTTTTCTGACATATTTATTAATCCGTGTAGTATGGCATGCAATAAGCTTGAATAAATTGGAGTCAAGTGTTTGAACGGTCTTTCAGCTTCTGAAGTTAGGGTCAACGCAAGGTTTCTTAATCCCATATTATCCACAAGTACCGATTAGCGAGCATAATGTATTCAACGGGTCGCTTTGCTTTCACAACGTTCCAGTCTGTAATGCAACTAGACGCCATTTCCTGATAGTTCATTATGTAAATTACAGAGCATCGACTCGACATTGAACTCTGAGCTTCTTGTTGATCACAATTTAAAATACGTGTTTGCGTAGATCAATCTGTTTGTAATGAAAAAAAATTTGAATTCGCAAGATGCATGATTTCTGATGTAACAAAAATAAAAAACATTAAGGTATGCATGCCTTAATGTTTTTTAGGAGAGAGAAATCATGATTTCTTTCAGGGGAAGTACATGCAGACATGGATATGTCGGTAACACATACAGTGGAAAGAAAATAAATTCTCCTCCCTTTGGGAGCCTCTCCAAAAGGGGGGCTGCCCCTTGGGATGATATCTCTCCTATGAGGCAGCTTCCTCAAGGGACAAGTTCCCCTCTTTTGGGGAGTGTCATCACATCATTTGAATAATGTATGAAACACATTCTTTTGGGAGCCCCCACCAAAGAAGGGCCTCCAATAAACGGGGGCTCCTTGGTAGGGGATGGCACGAAAGTACACAGAGAATGACTCCCGACGGTGGTCATTCTTTTATCATTCTTACGCCCTAAAACGTTACGCACATAAAAGCGTTTCGTAATTTTCTTTTGACCCCCAATTGACCAGCCAATACACATATCCATGTCATAAAAGGCAAACAATCCATTGCCGCAGATCCGTAACAAAATCCGTCTACCCAGATTATATGAAAATTTTGCATCTTCTAATAATCTCTTCTGATAATATTCGCTTTCTTCAATTTTTTCTATCTAATGAATCAAAGGATTCTACGTAAAGAACGTGGAAGAGCATGAAGTTTATAGCCAACTCTTGTATCCCCTGTCTGAAAATTGAGGCTAGCTCGTAATCCGGTTCCACGAGTACCCTGTCAAAGTCCTTTGAATGCAGACTACTTATCCTACAGACTTTGGTCCTTGATGCATAACACATTTTCTATACATAACTAGAAGATAGCGCGCACTTTGCGCCCTTGGATGATTTATAATTTTTAAGATCATTATAATTCATAAAATAAAAACACTTAATAAATTTTATTTTCTGACACTAAGTTAAACAATGTAAGATCCTTCAAGACTAACGTTGATGACAAATTGACGTAACCATATATTATGCAAAAGAAAATATCAGTGCGATTCAACCATTAACAGGACACGTTGATTGTGAAAAGATAAAATCAATATAAAATAAATTTATATTTTATTTTTTGTAATTGTTTAAAATTTTTTATTTTATTATATTTATTGTTTTTCATTTTGTAATAAATACAAATTTACCATTGTAGATTAAAATATTCAATTGATTCGTTGATTCACTTACAAATTATGCAGGTTATGTCAACAATGCAAGCATTTAAATCTTATAGCAGCCCTTGTTCAAAACTTAAAAACATCTATAGGGCGAGCTGTAATATGCCCTATACTTCCATAAAGGTTCCCTATATATTGTCTTTTGTGGGCCTTTGAAGGGGACCCCTAGAACTTTTTTTTCGAAAAGACAGTGCAAGCCTCAATTCGCCTTTAAAAGGCCCTGGTTTGAAATAAGGCAAGCCATGATCTATTTTTATTAGAAGATGGTTCGGTTTAATATATCACAATATGGCAAAATACCATGCTGGTACGCGATATTGTGCCAGTTTAGGGCCGATTGTAGATTTCCACATGGAAATTTTTCCACAATAAGTAAGTAAAACAAACTTTGCATCAATAACTAAGGTTCAACAAGAAGTACAATAAGTAAACCTTGTATCAATAATTAAAATATTATTAACCTCAAACTTTTCTTTGCATTCTTAACGTGTGATGCTGATGCGCGCGCATTTCTTCTCTACCATTCCTACTATTACATCTTACGCATACATCAGATGTCTCCTCAACTTTTTCTACAGGGATTATGCATTATACAAATGCAAATTTAAATTGTCAGACGAAGAATTGCATAATAAATTATACAATTTATATTTCGTTTGAAATATCATTAAAGTTCTAAATTCATTACTAATAACTGTAATAATTAATCAGTGTGAACCAGATTAGTAGAGATGAATTTCAACGTGCTAATGAAGAAATTCGATCAATGACGAATTTGGTTCAACTATAAAAGAAATTGATAATCTTATTTATGGCTGGAATTAATAATTTCGTATTACGAGCTATCACATTATCTTTCAATTAGGCTTTCTATAACAAATAAACAATAAAGATGACTGTATTTACTTTCATCATTCATTGCTGTAGTAACTCACTTATTTACTCTAGATGTTAATATTTCGTATTAATTGTGTATAATTTTAAATCGATACTTACTAAATCTGAATAAGTGAAATGCACGTAAAATAAGTGCATACACATTCACAAAAAGTGTAAAGTCGTCCATTTTTTGAAAACGTGTGGACGACCATTCACGTACGATAAGTGTACATTCACTCATTGTGACTGAATTTTCGCTTATTTGTTTTTACAGAGTAGCATATATATTTGGAATTAAATCTGAAACCTTCTTTTTATTTAAAAATAAACCTTTGATGAAATAAAAATTAGGTTCAATTTTATACTATTTTCTAATAAAATATGAACTATTTTGATTATCATAATCAATTTGAATAAAATGGATTTCCATATTCACAATTGAAAATAGACTTCAGTTCTTAACACCCGTCAATCTGAGGTAAAACATTAGACACAACATATAATTTGATTTTGCGTGTGATGTCTCGTGCTGTCACGTGCGACGTGAAAGGAATCGAAAAAAAGGGAAACAAATTTGCGAGCTAATTATAAAATGCTTGGAGTTCGCTCGGCACTGGAGGCCAGCTATTATTTTTCAGATTTGCTTGTCTTCGTGAATCGCGTTGGTAAAAAAGTTAATAAAAATGAAGCGAAAAATAAGGAACGAGGATGTGAGAAAAAGACCACGAGGAAGAAAAACGAATTTATCTAAGGAGCGCGGCAAATGCGAGGCTGCTGAAGTTCGGCCTTCGTAGGTAGGTATATCATTTTAAAGACGTGCTGCGAAATAAGTTTATAAGTAGTCTGGCAAGAGTTTTGTCAGGCTCGCGTTTCCCTGTCTAAGTAGTTACCAAGTAGTTTGCGCAACTGAAGTCAAGCTCTTGTGCCCTGCTCGTCCCTTTCTGCGATATATTATGCAGCGGTAGCAGCAGCATTATACTTCGCCCGAGTATATATTCAATGTTCATAACATGCTACCCTCACTTGATCCATTGAGATTCAGTCATCGATTAGGCAACCCGTTTCTATGCTACAAACGTTGCCATTCGAGCGCCCGCTCACAGTTCCACGAACATGCACACAACATATATTAATATAATACAGGCCAAAATAAACGTAAATCATGGCCGCACCAGAATTAAGAGTTATGACATGTTCTCCGAACAAACTGCAATCGAAACTTTCCTGAATAGTATTAGTTAAACGTGACCCTGGTGTTTACCCCATTGCCATGCTATTTGACTTTGAAACATTCTGTTCCATGACGAAGGGATGTTGTTAATGCTCAATGATTATTTTCGTTTAAAGAAACCGAACAAAAATGTTGTAACTAAATCAGAAAGAGATATACACATAAATATGTTGTGCATGAAACACGCAAGCAATCACCGTGGCAACAAATTTGTAATTTAATATCAACTCGCCTTGATCGTCAAAGTTTCATTATACACTGCATTGTACGGAAGATTCATTTTTAAATTATATGCAATTTTCGTACCAGTCTTGTGTTTAGACAAAAATGAATGACGATTTTCGTGGCGCAATTATCAGAAGTTAAATTTACTATTGCAAAAAGTGTAATTCAAGAAATGTAATACCATTTTTTATGATTAAGACTTTCGTTTAACTGCGAAATAAAAAGTCATATTCCAATAAAATAAAGATATTATCAAAACTTATCTAACCTGTCAAAAATGAATAAATAAATCTAATAATTTGTAACAAATGAATAATAAATTTCTAAAAAAAACAGATGGTCTGATGATAGACATATTTGGAGTATAGTCGAAGAAAAGAGCGAGCGAAACGATAAATCAGAAGCGCGCAGAGTAACAAATCGGGTTAAGAAACATTAAGTTCGAACATTCTGTTGATTAACGAACACAGTGTACGGTAGGATTTTTGTATGCAGCCAACTGTATAATCCGCGCGTTTCTTGCCATGAGACCAGGAAGATGTTATTACTTTGTACGTCCCATGAGTTGGAGCGTCGCCCAGAAATCGCCGAAATCACGACGGAAAACCATTATTTTGGCGGAAAAATATCCCGAAAATTCGAAAATTGCTTTCTCACAAATGGACCCGTCCGTCACGCTTTCACCTTTTTTTTATTCTATCCCCCGTCCCAATTTTGCAGTACTGTTCTAATTCACAGAATCTTTTTGCCCGCGCGTTTTTCAATTTTCGGGTTGATTTACAAATATTTGTATGCATATTAGAATGATCATTTTTGTTCCTTGCTTTTTTGACGAAGTATAAAAAATTTTTATACGCCATCAAGTCTTTTTTAAGTCAATTTTAACAAGTTGAAATAGTACATTTCACTACAGTAGTCTTCGTACTGACAAGAAAAGAGGGACTTTCCGCTACAGTAGCTAGTATTGTGAAAAGTACTACTTTCCAGACTTAAAACAGACACGAAAAGTGACACTTTTCCAAGTCGTAACAGGAAAAATACATTTTTGATGTCTATTACTTGGTAACCGAAGTAATTCTTGTCGCAACATTATTGGATGTCACGTCACTGTTCAAACTGTCGTTCTTGTAAGATGATCGCCGGCGTATAGACGGCATAAAAAGATGACGTAAAGATATTGATACATACTTCGGAGCGTTCCAAACATATCAGCCACGTTATAAGTTACGTAACTGATGTTTTCTTTCACGTAAATAAGCAATGTTTGAAAAAGTTTTCCCTTTTTCAAAATTAATGCACAAAAAACGTTTTGAGCTGCATTTTAAAAAGCATTTTTAAATGTTTTCAGTTTAAATATAAATTCAAATTCTTCTCGAAAAAAAATTCTTTATACAATTATTTTAATCCGAGGCTTCGAGAATATTTTATTCGATCAACTAAATTTGACATTCAGTAAGTCAAAAAAAAAAAGCCTCGAATTTGCTGTAGTTGTGACGCGGCGTGATGACAAGTGGTAATATCATGAGCGTAATTAGCACAGGTACCTGCTACCCGCGCTCCTTGTGTCAGCTTGGTATACTCGAGTTTCATACGCACGCTGCCATTAATCACGACTCCGGTGCACTTCGCATATGGGTACCATATTTAATGTCATTTTAGGTTTATGAATAGTGCACCTTTTTCAACAAGCATTTCTAAAAAAGGTGTTATTATCACTTCTTAATTCCATACAAAATATTCAATACACCTACAATATTCACGAATGAAACATTTTGAAAAATGTTTGGCTTCGTATATTTTCACATGGAGCATTTACAAACAAAAAAACTTTGCCACAAAATCGACATTGTTTTTGAGAGCTTTTAAACATTTTTTACTTTGTTTTTTGCTTTTAAATTTTTGTATGTTTTTTTAGAAAAAATATGAGCAGAAGATAAAGTTGTCAATTTGAAATAACTATTTTTGAGGTGATTTTCTAAACCTGATTGTTCTTACAAAAACAAATTATATTGCTTAGCCAAGAATTGACCATTATTTGTATAGAATAAATTATATCAAAATTTATTTTATTTGATTGAAAGCAAAACAAAGAAAGCTAGGTACGTTTCATGTAGTGAAGTTTCGTTGTTTTTTTGCTGCATATTTGAACATTTTTACAAACAGTCGAATTGGTAGAATCATTTTAATTTGGTTAACTTTGCATGTTTGTTCATCAATTTCGAATATTTGTTCAACATTTTTTTCAGCGATGTATTTTTTCAATTCATACAAAACGAAAAATCCTGATATAATGTTCAAAGATGCGTAAAATTTTAACGAACTGTTTGATAATAATAATCAAATAAAAATTTGTCAGAAATTATCAACATTTTTAGGAAAAATTTTTTGCCATCCACATTGAGGAAAATGGGCTGTTATATTAACAGTCTAAAACACTTTAGCAACAGTGCTGATTGTACTGTCAAGACATTAACGCAGCACTGTTATTTCTACAGTCTGCACTGTTATTTTTATTGTTTTGAATACTTTTATCAAGATTCGGACTGTTCCATCAACAGTCAGGACTGTAAAATCAAGTTACAGTCCAACATTGTATCAGAAGAACAGTCTGGACTGTCATATTAACAGTCCATTTTCCTCAGTGCAACTTCTGTCTGTGCGCTGATGGTATACAGCGTATAGTTTTATTAAACACTCGAATAAAACTTCTAATAAATTTTTATCAAACTGGTTGATATTTTTTTTCGCGCCATGTTTAAAAATACAGAATGAACAATGTAAACGTTTTGTCACAGGTTCATCATACGATTTAATAATTTGATACAGACTATTGATATATTTATTATAAAATTTTTTTCACAGCGTATAAAAGTAATAATTTTACCCCATGCACGCATCGTGTAATTAAACGAGTGAATTTTAGAGAATGGGATATCTTGGCTGCGCGTCACTGAGAAGAAGAACGGGGAGGAACACGAAGGCGTGAAATGATAAGAGAGAATGGAAGTGACGCAGAATACATTGGCTAAACAGAAACAGAGGCTCGGAAGAGTGTAGGAGAAGGAGTAACAGCCTCACCCTTTATCAACGGTTTTGGCACTTTGCCACGTCGCACCGCATAATGAAGCAGCACGTTGGGCTTCGACTACTGTACTCAGTAAACCACGCAGCACTGGTCGTGTTTTGCCTCAGTCAAGAATAGAGTATTGTATAATGCAGACGAATAGATGGAGAAAAGATATGTGGGGCTCTGCTAGCGCGATTCCAATACTATTTACATCTCTTGGTAAGTCGAAACAGCGAATATCAAGTCAAAGAAATAAATGATTTGTGAACGTATATTTTTAAATCGTTTCATACACAGAAATGTGTATATCGTCTGAAATACAATGAAATTGTAAATATTCTCGTATAAGATTTTTGCAAATTATCCTATCATTAATCTCAAATAAAAGAAAACTCAACTATGAACTCCAAAATAAAATTTTGAAATTTAACAAAACGTCATGATATCCAAAAAGCAGTATATAAGTTAGTACTGGGTTGAACTTCAGTAAAAACTGAAATTAAATTTAAATTCACACAACTATGTACAAAATACAATATCACAATTTTTCGGATAATGCGGAGAAACTCGGATAAAACGGACTCCGACAAGTGAAAACTTGTTAGACGGTGGGGGGTCATTGGAGTTAGCCCTAAAGTACGTCGAAGAACAATCTGAAGCTACCGCAAATGTCTTGAAGCTTATCAAACGTTAGAGAGATATGGCGTCGAAGAAACGGCCCAGTTCTTTTAAGCACTCGTTCACTACGGATTGTATGTCAAATATATCAGTATTATAAAAGTGTAAAAATAAATATCTTTTTATTAAATAATAATTTTGTTATGAAATCGAAAATGAATCGTTTCTGGGTTATCCGAGATTTCGATTATCCGAGCCATGCCTGGTCCCGACCCTCTCGAATAATCGAGGTTCTACTGTATATATTTTTTTATTATTTTTACAAAAAAAATTTTACTTGCTTTTAAAATCTTTTTGTACGAGATGAATGGGTTTATTCATAATACATGAGCAAGGTTTTTCTATCGTGTTATTTTGAGTTTACTTCCACTTGAATTTCAGTCGAAGCATTTCTATCGAACAAACGAGATGGGAAGCCAAAAGGAGGATGTGAAAATGGATCACGCGACTTATTTTATCCTTAAATCACGCTACCTAAAACACAAGCATCCATTCCAAGATGAACCGTAATCCGATGAAACAAAAGAGATTACTAGTGAAAAGAACTTTAGATGTTACAAAGACACGCTATTTTACAGTTAACAATTTTAATCATTTTCAATGAAAAATATCCCTGTAAAATGTAGAATTGTTCTGTATAATACATGTAACACTTGGACAAGTTTGACTTAGCTCTGATGCATGTTCCTCTTTCAGCTATGTTGCTTTCGCAAGATCTGCAATTTGTACAAGATTAATCAATGTTCTGAACGTCTGAAGAGATCAGCTGCAGATCTAGTTACGCGACAGTCAGTAATCTAATCACACGTTAGTTGTTAATCATTGTTTTGTCTTTAGATGAATTTATTCTTAACTGACCTTTCAAAAAAATGTACGGTTTTCGTAAAATTAATTATCACAATTATTCTTCGTAAGTTAATTGTGAGAAAAGTTGGGACATTAAAAAAATTTTTGGTAAGAATAAAAAATTTCATATTTATATGTAGGATTAAATGTATTAGGAAAGAAGAATTATAGTAAGTAAAAAATTAATTTATGCAAATAATAATTTTAGTAGACAAAAATTAGAGCGTTATAGTTCACAAACAAGGAGTTCATTTCGAATTTGGTCAGACATCAGAAAAAATTATTACATTGAATGTGATTGCTGAAGTAATAGTTATTAACGATAATGTGTACGAGGTGTGTCTATATTAACAAGTGTTAAGGATTCGTGTCTCATATGTACGTTGGGTACAAGAAGAAATTGACGTAGAGCAGCGTACAACTTGGCCACAGTTCTGTTCAGTTCCGCATGTCTTTATCTACCAAACTCGAGTCAGCAACGAATTCTAATTATGCAAAGAAGTGAAGTGCTAGGCAGCTAAAATGCGCATAGAAATGAGAATGGATGGAGATCTTCACGTAGTATATTCAGAATTTACGAAATTGTTGAGAACAAGCTACCAGAAAATTATTGACGCCCGCCACTGAAACTTCACTCTCTTAATTCGAAAAAGTTGCAAGTACAAAGCACAAAAAATTTTCAAATCAATAATTACTTTCATCTTATTGATATTTAACATTCAATAAAACAGAAAATGTTATAAAGATCATTTAAAAATATATGATAATATGAATTTTTCAACACAATAAGTCAAATGGCGTTCTTTTGATTTCTTATGTACTCCAAATGTAAAAGTGAACTTTCACATCGTGGGATGAAAGGATTTACTTTGGAGATGAAAGTATATTTCTTGTTCATTTTTTATCTCAGGAATGTATCTAAGGGACATATGAAATATTTGATAAACTTGGCTTCATATTAATACACTGTGCGAAGCCTGAAGATGAGTCTCGTACCTTTTGTCAACTTAACCGCAAACCATAGAGGAGTGGCGGGTGTTATGGTCTTCCTTAGGCAATTGATCTATATTATTTAAACTATTTAATGATTTGTTATAAATATTGTCATAAATCATTGTTCGGTTAGTGTATTAGTTATTTCCACAAATTCTATGAATACAATTTTTCAGTTTTTGATAATAAACTGTAATTGAAACAAAGTGCAAAAGGCCCGTAATACCCGCCAGTTCGGGTATTGCAAGCTATTTATGTTTTTTCATATATATTTTAGGTTATAATTCAACATTTAACAAAAAACAATTTTTTGTTTTAAACAATTGTTACAGTAATTTTCCAATGTATTTAATCTCAAATACTTCAAATACTTCAAATTTTCTAAAATTGAAACAATTTTATCATCATTATATCCTTTAAACTGAAGGTAGCCCACAATACCCGCTTTGTACTGCTCAGCATTTCAATATTTACAGCAAAAAAAATTAAATATATTGAAAGAAAAAATCGCCCATTAAATATAAAAATATATAATCTTTTTGCAAAAAAAATGATTCGTTGCATATTATCTTTGGAAAAAACGCGACTCATCATCAAAATGAGGTGATAATTTTATAACCAAACTATACACGCCCAACAAAAGACATAAAATTTAATTCGAACTATAATTTTGTGAAAAGATATATTTAATTAGTGCAACTCAACTTATAGATTCATTTGAATATTTTGAAAATATTATAAACTATTTTGATTTTAAATAATTAAGGTGGTCCGCATTAAACGGCGGCTCACAATACCCGCAGCTCCTCTACATTCAAAATTATATTATAAACTCCGGAATTTTTTATAAGTAAAAAACAAATTTCAAGAAAGAAAAAATTAATTCTGCGGCTGTGAGGATAAAGCAGTTTACTACCAGTCGAAAACATTAAAAATGAAACTTTAAACACTTTTTAAAGAAAATTAGAGTTCTGAACAATATTGAAACTTGTGAATTTTATAGTTGTTTGATCCCCATAGAAACACTTTTTTGAAATCGTCTTATACTTGTACAAGTATACTTGTACCCATGTAGGTGTACAAGTACCCTTGTACAAGTATAGATAAAAAAAAGGTAAAATAAAAAATGTAAAATAAAATGTAAAATATGTTTTCAACTTTAATGTAGAAAAAATAACTTAACCAGTTTTTTCTCGCAGCCACAGAAATAGTTACAATCATCCACAGGGATGAAAATATATGTATAAATATATGTCAAATTTATGTTTATTATATGAATATAATATATTTTTTCGATAAAATTTCAGAAAAATAAGTTATAAATGAGAATATCTAGAATATATACGAATATATTTTATTTTAAATATAGTAAATATACGTGACATATATTTTTAAATATATTTACGTCCGTGTGGGTATTAAAATTTTGTTGTTATAGTCTAAGGAAACTGATATTGTAGAACGTTAAAAGGAAGAACGCATGACATACGAACATTCTGAAAATCTAATTAATCATTTTACCGCCTGCTTTAGAAAAGTTCTTGCATCTAATTGTGAATGTTGTACGCGTTTGAATTGCTTAGTAAGATGTCTTGCAATCATTCACTTCTCGGTACATGTAAACGTGACATTACTAAAGTGGGAAACTTTCGAGTGAGTTTATATATAAACAGGGAGAATAACTGACAAGTTTTAATATCAATGTATATAGCTTGACAACACTGATAAAATGCAAAACATGGTAAGTACTATTTCTCCTATGATCTGTCTTTCAATCTTTGTGAAAAAATATTTTAAAAAAGAACTAATCAAGTTAATTTTAACTTATAAACGTCTGTAAATTAATCTGAAACTGATATCGATGAATTTGTAAATGAAATTTGAATAAATGATCAAAATGTTACCCTGTTCGCAAATAGAGGTATGATATGAAAATTTATATTGCGAAATTGATACAAGTTTATTAATTCATGTTAATAAAAAAGTTGAAGGAACCTACAGTTGAACATGGTTTTTAAAAAATAAAAGCTTTACTAATTTCATGACTTTTTTAAATTCAATATTGAGTGAAATATAAACGTGTTCAATCATGGATACATCGTTCTACCACTCGTTTCTTTGTTTTATACGGAACTAGTTTTACAACAGGTATATTAAATGGGTTGACTTTTTCTTCGGAGTGTGATAATAAAATGTAAAGGGCAGTTAGCGCAAAATTGTAGAAAGTTCTAATTTGGTCAATGGATTGTTCCAGCACTTACATTAAATGTGAATATGTGCCCATGAAATATGCATCGCTAGGCTGGGGCTTGTTCATTGTGGTGGCTTTGAGAAACGCATTGCGAAGCTTCGTGGCAATTTCGTATTCATTGCTCGTCTCGGTCGATCATGATGAAGACGATCTATTTGGGCTGCCTGTTTGGAAAGAGAATGCCTGTGTTCCCTCTTTAATGACTCATCACAAGCCCGGCTCTAATGTATTTATATTATCGACTTGCATACATCACTACGGTCGTAATGTACTCGTATTTTAAAGCCATCATATTTCATAATCAACAACTTCACTATCATTTGTTTCACTCAACAAAAGACAATCTTTTGAACGACCATTAATCCACCCTTTTTTATTATATTCATTATTCATATCCGTTTATGATAAGCTTACGTCCTGCATTAAATACTGGGATTTCTTTTTTTCATTGTAAATTCACATGGGCACGTTATTCAATCCACGTACAGATTACAAATACTACCTAAGTAATTATTGTCAAGTGGCGATGTACATTCAATTAGCGTACTTCAGATTACGATATATCGTCTATTGTTTTAATTCTCAGCACTGATGATGTCATCAAAATACATGAATAAGATTTATTGAATCTAGTAGGTGTGCTAATAACAAGTAAGCTCTCACATATTTACAATGTGAATTTTCTTTGAGTAATCAGGGCCAATTGAAGCACACTGTATGTACCTGAAATAATTCAAGCTTAGACGTTACGTGACATAAATCAACCTTGTTGAGTCATGTAATTTTACATCAAAAATTTAAACTTTGTTACGAGTTGTTAAAATAAAGGTAAGATATTTTAAATACAGTGTGATACTTATTGTATTGGTTATATTTAAACGAGCAACATCGTTTTCCATACTTCTGTGTAAAATGTTCATATTTTTTAAATAAAAACATAAATAACCGAACAGATAAAAATAACAAAGTGGAAATTATAATTGACGTGCTAAAACCCGACAAGACGTATTTATAGAATTTTACAGCCATCCGTTACGAAATATTTCAATAACAATATGAAACGTTTCGCATTGTAACAATATAAATATTTTCTTGAATAAATAATTTACTTTAATTCAATTTGTATTCATAACTACGGGAAAAAGCTGTATCCCTTTACACGAAGCAACAAGCTCAAGCATACAGCCGGAGAATAGTTAATAAGTAAATAAATATTCATGGCTAAGTTATTTCGAAGTTGATGAAGGACTAATTACAACTTTGACACAGCTGGGATATAACGGTTTGAGTTTGAAGCGTTTCTCACTTGTAGAATGTATAATTCATCTAATCAGGAGTCATCATTGTAGTAAAAAACATGCATCAAGAAATTAAGCAAGTTGCACCTCATTGATGACGTTTCAGTATTTATAAGAACTGAATCTTTGATTAAGCTAACTTATTTAACAAAAGTTTCAACACAATTATAATCAAATTCTACACTTTGAATAACATTGAGGAATTAACTTCACATGCAGTCATAAATTAACATAAATTGTGTGGCATGAGGTTATTGTATCAACTTAATAAATAATGAATAAACATTGTTAAGGCCGTTTTGAGTTTCTGATCATTCTTCATCCTGCAAATAATTATCTTGAACTAAATGCATCGTTTTTTTCTCTACTTTGTTTGGAATAATTCGATATCTTGACTTTTCACAACGAACCATTCCCCTCCTAGATTTTTTTTATTTATGCACGTTTTGTGCTCTTCTAACACTGAGATTTTAATTTCGAAGCGGTGCAAATTCTTTTTATTCAATTATTTAAATTCGGCATCATACAATATGACTTCTCATAATTATTTCTAGGAGTACCACTCTACCGAGTAATGTGAAGATAAAAAGAGGTCAACAACTTTTCTCGCAATTCTCATTGCGTTGAAAAATCTCATTAGGTTAAGAATAAACATATGTTCGAAATTATATCACACCACTTCACTTGAATTGCTCCTCATTTTGGTTCATCATTCACCCCTCAATTAATACATGACATATGACCAAATGCCAAAAGTACACTGTAAAAAAATGGAAAAGTCCAACTTACAAGCTGTAACTCGGTTGCAAGCGTGCAAGCTGTATTTTCCAAGTAGAACTTGGAATCACTGAAATCACACCAAGACGTATATGTTTACAGCAAGTTGAGGTTAGAAAGGCCTGTCAAACGATTATATATTGGTCGTATATATTAGATTGACTATTTTAGAATGTGATTAAAATCGTGACGTTTATTCAAGTTAGTGAAAAATATTGTTGAACAATTGTTGTTGATCCACTGCGTTGGTGTAGGACAATAGGCAGACAATTGTCTGGTGCGACTTGAATTTTCAAATGAAAAATTCTGAAATACTATACTTTTAAAGTTGAACTATAATATTGAAGCTTACAGACTGTAAAGACACACATCAACTCTGAATTTCTAGCGTGTAAGCTTTAAAATGAGGTGAAAAAGTTCACTTTTTTACAGTATACACTAATCCAAATAAAAAACGCAACACCTCCCATAAGAATTACATATAAAGTGTTGCGTTTTTTATTAGGACCAGTATATATATTTTTAAAAAATAGTCTCGTTGGTATGACTTGTGCGTATGAGTTCTAATTGTCGGAAAACATCGAAGTTCAATTCAATCACAAAAGTTTTCTTGGATATATTATAAATTACTTAACATTAATTCCGAACTAATATCAGTTGAATAATTCAAAAGATACTGCAAATCTTCACTGGGGTACCTTCAAGCAAGTTCTTGAAAGTTGATTTTGCAGTCGTTTTGTTAAGTTTACTAATTCAAAATCTTGTTCTATAATATTAGCTTCCCAGATAACTTAATTATCTGACGAGTAATGACATATTGAAATGAAACATAGATAACTTAATATACTAGAAAAAAAAACTGCTTGCTCCAAAATTGGATTTTAATTTTAAAATTTATCTACTTTGGTGGGGGAATGTTTGAAGGAGATTAACGTTGAATGGAAAAACAGTTTTAATGAAAGTCCGAAGTTTAATTTTCGATCGCAGTTTTGTTAACGTTACAGAGACTTTTTTAACAATTCAAAGAGATTTTGATAATAAAATTTCATTCGACGTGTAATCACTGATATCGTGTTATTTTAACCAGCAATGCCCAATGACTGCTCAGGCTAGGTGGTGCGCTTCTGATATATGATAATGCGTTGGATGACACATGGAACGATCAAATCGTCCAGCCATAAATTGTCAAATAACCGTGTGAGCCAAGAATTTTCGTTGGTGTACTTGGAATTATTTATGAGAAAGTATCCAAAGTTGGTATTAGTGTGCCCATCGCTGTCTCTTGCCTCTATATCTCGTGATTTACAATTCACCGTGAGGTTGACTCCGTTGAACTTTGACACTGCTTCCGAATGACCGTCGTTGATTACAAGCAAACGTGGTCAGGCGGTCAAACTTTCAGGCTTTATATTTACGAACCATTCAAAGAGTGTAATTTCATTTCGTTTGGTGAAATGAATTTACGGTTTGTGTACGCTAAATTTCAGGTATAAATTTGCGACACAACCGAAATTGGTAACGCCGCTCTCGAGCACAATACAAGCCTACTTGGCATGGCTTCAACACCAGTTTAGTGCGAACAATCCAACAACAACTTTATGGCGAAATCATTCATAAATGTTGCAGAGTAACATTCCTAGGTGCAGTTATCGATCATCGTTTCTGATATTTTGGCTCGCCGACCTGCCATAAATCATGCGCGGTATATTTGCTGAATTCACTATACGACATTTGGTAGGCTTTTTGCAAAATTAAAAAAAAATAAATTACCCCTAACTGAATGCGTTCGATGCAACTGGCTAAACTCGCGTGAGGAACGATCTTACAACCTTCGCGAACCGTATTTCAGTCATCCATTTGGAAACAAAGTCGTGCATGGCAGTCATTTGGAGCAGAATTTTCAATTTAAAAAATTAACTAACATTGATGAGCGATGAAAAATTCCAACGCTTTGTTTTACACTAACAGTTATTGAATTACTGATGATTCATAACACAAACAGGTCGTTTACTGTTATCGCATCCAAATGTTTATTCAACTGTGCTGTACACCAAGTTTATACAACCATGCACAAATTAAGATTGAGTGTAGGGAAAGGTATTATTATTCCGGTAGTGAAACTTAGTCTTGTACGATTTCGCTTATATAGGTTTAGGTATTGATCTTCTAGGTTAACAAAATAAAATTATCCTTAAATCAAGAGGGACGACTTAATAAAAACTGTACGGATCACTGTTTTACGACGTCATGTGAATCAAGCCCCGCAGTTGGTAGGTTAGCACTAGGATTTCGGTCTTGAAACCAGAGCAATCCCAGCGGCAGGAAGTTTAATTACACAGCAACGTGGCGACCGCAATGAGTTTGTAGATAGGAACGTATTCTGCCAAAAACGACTCTTCCATTTCAGCCGCGAAGTGTTAGTTTCTATAATTAGTGTGACGTTCACGAGCTGCGGTTACGTCGTCGCACGTGAACTTTGTGTTTGCTAATGTCTCATGCGATCCGCCGCATTTTATCTACTTCGAATAATAAGGCAATGTGCAACTTTTATTGGTCGCAAGTTTTTACGACCAGCAAGGCTAAGTCGGACTGACGGCTTCACTCTTCCTTTTTTTGCTCTTGTTTTTACGGTTCATTAGACCAAAGTGGTCACTAATGACTAATTTAATCTTTCGTGTTCAATTAGTTCCTTTGCAACATTAAGCGTTGCCAACTATAAACGAAAGAGATCGGAATTTTCAGTTGAAATCTTTTTCAATCTTGCCATTTATTGTCTTATCTGTTCGTATGGGAAGCTGATATTATTCTTCAAATATAGTTTGCTGCTTTTTTTATGAAAAAAATATAAAATCAGAATAATTTTTTGACTCTATTTTTTTCAATAATAATAAAAAAATATTATTATTAACGAATTATTTTCAATATTATCACTATTTTATTAAGTTTCAAGTTTCTTAGCTATGAAAGCTACAATTAAACTCATATGTTTATTGAAAAACTGACATGAATTTTCGAAGATTCAATCCTCATACCTCCCAATTTTATAGTCTGATGTCTTATCCAATGGAACACGAGCATACATTTGAAGTTACATACCTTTATAGGAAAACTCACTCATTTGATGAATTTATTACGAAAATATGAATATTTTATATTTTTGAATTTAAATTTAGTTATAAAAATACACAGCTAGGTTTCAAATGTAAACTAAAATAAATTTAAAAATTCATAATTTACACAATTATTTTATTAGTCAAATTAGTTATTCTGCATATAAATTAGAGTATAAATAAAAATTTAAAAAATATATATTCTTGTAAATATAACCCTTTACATTTTTAAAAATATAAATTAGCGTATATATAAAAATATTAAACAAATATATTTTTGGATATATTTTCGTCCGTGGACATTCAAAACCGCTATGAAATTGAAAACAAAATCTCATGTAGTAGTTCAGAAATGGCTATTAGTTACAAGTGTATGTCAACTTGTTCAACAACAAATTGCTATTCATTATAAATTCTAAAAGTGCACTAAGTACAGATAAACTTTGAGTGATAAAAATATTATAGCAAGTTGAAAACGAGGAGTTTGTCGATGTTAAGATTTATTACATCATTTCATTAAAAGTTTGCAATTCAAACTTTGGAATAGTAATTTGGCATATATATATATATATATTGGCATATATATATATTATAAACAACTTAAATTGTTGTATCTCAACATTTATTTTCATCTCAATGAAGTGCCATTTAAATATACTTAACGATGTCTTAATCATCAATTTGAAATTTAAATAGTTATATCAATTCAATAAAATTAATATAGCTCAAATTTATTTGTTATAATAAAACTGAATATAATATATGAATAATAAAAACAATTCTACGGTATGTTTTTTATGAAGTTTATTTATACTGTTTGTATCCGTAAGAACGTGTATTATTCAAAAAGAATAATGAAAAATGATAACATTCACAAATAAATTTTCATTTCAGAAGAATGCTGAATTAGAGATGATGTGGTTAAATCAATTATTTCTGAGCCCTGTTTTGGTTTACAGCAGTTTGTCATTCTACTGATGTCACAGATAGTTTAGCTTCTCATTATTAAGATCTCACCTATGACCGTATTTCCATTTAGCTCTAACTTAATTAAATACAATTTAATCATGATGCTAGAATATTATATTTGATGAATACATAATCTTTTTTTGTAAATATAGAAAATTCATTTCACCGAAAGTGAATTGATTTTAATATCGGTTCGCATTTTTACTAATGTAATTATGAATATTTTTGTTTTACCGTAAAGTTGTATCTTAACTTAATTGAATAACTTTTATTTACGAAAAAATCATTGTTCATATGCATTTACAAAACATACTCATCTACAATAACAATCATCAACCATTTTGAAATTAGGATATGAAAAGTTATCATGATTCATTAATTAAACAATGCCGACACATATTTTTATGAAAAATAAAAAACAAAAAAAAAACAAATAAGAAACACAAATAAACATATATAAAACAAATGTGCATCTCACTATTGGAACTTTGCATGGTTTTACTAAAACTCATTCTAATAAAGTTATAGTACATTTTTCATTAATTTTAAAACAGAAAACAGAAGTACAATTGTTACATTATTACTTAATAATAATTTTACTATCAAATAACAAAGGTTTTTAATTAAAAACCATTCGTGAAAATGAACCATCATTTTAATTTTCATACTGAAAACTGACACCTTGTTAGACATTATTCAGAATATATATTGCTTTGAAATTTTATCCGTTTATTGAAAATTATGAAATAACATTTAATTAATTAGTTCATATGGAACAGTTTTCAAGTTATTCGCAGAGTCTCACTGTTAGAACCGTCTCACTGATAGTCACTCTCTCCTAATATCAATTATGTACTGACAATTCCTATTAAACATGACATGACAGTTTTACTGTATATAACCCGCCTCTGAATGCTCGTTCGTGGTCGAAGTTTCGACTTACGTGAAAACTCATTGAAACAGCTGCTCAATGGTCCAGCAACACAATCTTCAGGCAACTTTCGTATTGAACCTTTGGGATGGATTATTCATTTAAGTTTATCGCAATGTAAAGTGCTACATTACAAATTTCTTTTAACCTTTTGTTTATAATTGTTAAAATTGTTAATAACTTTTAAATAAGAGTGTCAATCACTTTGGCGTATTTACCATCGTATTCCTGAGGCCTGAAACTATCAATTCCATAGTTTACTTTTTTTTGTTAATCTAATATTTCGTTTGTAATTTATGATTAACAATTTCGGGTCTGTGAGACCCGGCCGGTGTGACTTTTAAAATTATGGAATGTCGTGCTTTAAGGGTTAAATTCGGCAAGAATTTTGCTTGATACTTAAACAAATGAGTGCTTTCCACGTGATGCAACGGTCAACGTAATGTTTTAACTTGAACAGCGTAAATTAAGCTGTAGAACGAGAAATTAAGCTGTAGAATTACCATTGTCATGGACCTAACTCTGCCTTGGCAATTACGAGGCGCAACACTTACCGTAAGGCCGGAATTCAGCACTGCTGCGAACAGAATTATTTCCAAAGAAGGATCTGCGCTCTTTTTAAATGGCACATTATGTTGTAGAAACAATTGAGCGAAGAAATGAATTACTACGCGGGTGAAAACCACACGTCGCTTTCACCCGTGATTGTCCTTTGTGTCACACAATAGAATTTTGCACTCACCGTCATAATTTTCAGATGGATGCAATACACATTTGGCGCGCATTATTTCTGCGTACGAAAACTTGAAGCATGATTGCAAAAAATTGTACACACTCGGGTTGTTTAACTAACATTCCTACTGTGACGGCAATTATCGTTTGACAAAATAATAAGTCGCCACTTATCTGAAATGTTTAAATCAAAAACTGGAAGTAATTTGTATTGTCAACGAAATCAAAACATGGGAGGAATTTTAAAGATAGCACTTTATTGTAAAAAAACAAACGTCAGAAATAAAAGTCACAAAATGAAAAAGAAGAATTACATAATATTGTTTCGAATGGTCGCCCAACGTTACCCTGTCTGTATTTCCAATTCTGGTATCATACAAATATATTCTATCTTGGCACCTTGCTCGGGTTTATGATACAAGAACGCACACGCCGAATATAATTGAACGTTGTCTCTGCCAAGATTTGTACGGTAACAGCTCGTTCCGTGTACCGTGTTCTGTGTCGCATTTGTTTATTCCTGTGGTACACATCTGCTCGCACAGAACAGAAAAATTCAAAACAAAAATATGAGCCTTGAAACGTAAACGATGTCATGAATGAAAAATAGAAAATTGTTATTTACATTGGTTGCAGCTTTTAATATCAGCCAAAAAAATGTTACTTCAATTGTATTATTATTTATTGTAAGACTTAATGTTACAAATGCAAGCGATGTCGCTCTCGAAATGAATCGATGAGGTTTTATACGTGTGAAAACAAAAATAATCCTTGACTCGTGACACATTTTAATCCTTGAGTCGACGCTTTGAACCTATCAAAACAAACAGCCACGCGGGTTTATATTTGGTAACATAAAATCTTTGGCAGTTCTTCCTCGACGAATGTTTATAATTTTTACACTTCAGCGTCAACACAATATGATCAATAAAAATATTTTTCACACGATGAATCCGCAATAATACATCAGCTCTTATCAAATGTTATATATGTTGATGAGGATATAAACTTTTTCATTAAACAAAATATATGTACATGTGATTGATTTACCCTAAATACAACGCAATCGCAGTCGCGCTCGTGAAAACACAAATAAAACATTATGTTGTTTTGAAATCATTCGTTTGATTATTTGTGTTACCCGAGGCTGAATACATGCACTCTATCCATGTGTCTTTGACACACAAACACACATAATTAAAATACACTGAAAAATATTTTAATTTCCTCGATCCTATTTACATGTTAGCTGTTTTGCCTTTTGAGTTGAAATTGAAGGATTTAATCTAAAAGTAAATATTGCACAAATTTGATAAACAAAACGACGAACGGTTCATCATGAAAATATAATTTAAAATCAAAATTGCACCGTACAATTTAAATGATTTGAAGTCTTTAAATAGGAACAAATATATAATGATCAAAATGAAAAACGCAACACTTCATATGTCATTCTTATGGGAAGTGTTGCATTTTTATTTAGATCAGTGTAAATGGATGGTGATTATTATTGCGAGAATGTTATTTTGTTAATAAGCGGAACTCGACAACACTTATTCAATAAATGTTGATCATGCTTTATCTCGATGAAACTTAGAAATCAAAGCCACCGGTGACAACGTATACATATCAAACAAGTATTGTCGATGCGGACTTTCGAAGAGTAATTTTTTTATCCTTCAAAACGATCCGTTTACTCAGCGCACTTATTTACATCCTCTGCAATCACATTTTGATTAAATAGAACTCAACGGTCACAGTGAAACAATGTCGCTAACTTTCGTATTGTCAAACGAGACATGAATATATTTAAATCATAATTTTAACTTATGACGTTTTTCTCGTTGACAACGTTAAAGTCGTGATTGAGATTATACAATTTTGTTAAATTACCCACGTGAAATTGCGGTTGGTAGCCAAATGGTTTAGACGAAATTGTTACTCTTGGAATTGAACACAAAATTGTTGGAAATTACGTTCATTTGAACTTTGACAAACTTAACAACAGAAATTTGTATAATTTTTCGACTATTATATAATAATAACACAATTTTTTGTTAAATACTTTTAAAAATGGTTTGTCAATTTATTTTCGTATACGAAAAATGAGCTCGAGTGAAATAATAAATGATGGTTAATATACTTGCTACAGTGTATATAAATAAATAAAACTTGAACTTTGCAGAAACCAATTTAAGGTTATAAAAGTTCCGGAGATTGCAAAGAAATTTTTTATAGCATAATTCAAAACAGATGATGGAAACGAATTACAAAGATGTGCTTCTCGATAAGACCATGAAAAGGAAAGGAAAACGGAAAAATTATTTTTTTTTTTTCAATGCAAAAACGAGGTAAGTTCGATGGATGAAGAATTACTTCGAGTTTCGAACGTAAGCTCGTCCATAAATATTACTTCCACTTTTCATATACGCATATACATGTTCGCCGGCGCTTTACAAGAGTCATAAAGTGAAACACACCTCAACTCGTGACCGCGCGATGCCGAGAAATCCAAAAACGCAGTTCAATGATTTGGCTGAAATGAGGAATAACGATCTACGCCACGTATTCAGTTGTTCTTTTTCTAACCAATAAAAGATATAAATGGGATGTTCGGTTGACTTTTAACTCGGCCGAAATTACAGTAAATAAGTTTACACAGAGTGGTCTCCGAGAGGATTAGAGACTTTTTAAAAGATTTTGAACTAGTAAAGTCGACGCTGTTACTCGGGCTTTACTTTTTCTCAGCTGACGACATGTCCGGACGGCGCAGCGCGGCGTCCTTGCCAATTGTTCCGACTTGTTGTTATCTTGCTCGAGTTGCACCGATACGCTGGCCAATTGCGACGCCGAACAACCAGAGTCCTGTCAAGCAGTCACCAAATGTTTCTTACTGTATATTTTTTTAAAAAATTCAGTTACCGCTCATTTTTCTACTGTCTTGCACATGTCACGATTAAACCGTGACGTGTGACAGTCTCGGCATATTATTTTTTTGAATTTTTTTACACTTTTCATTCGTTTTAGAAATGATTTCTAAAACGAGAATAAGTTATTTCAGCCACAAGCATTTAATACATATACAAACTGCAAGTATTAATACATCATTATCCGTGTAACGTATTCGAACAAATTTTTATAATTACACTTTGAATAATTAGATAATAATTAGATAATTAATCGAGAGTTTAATCGGCTGTGAACTGTAGTAGATATTATTCGTTTCAAATTATATTATTTCTTGTCTATAGTGCAAAATTATTTAGTGGCCTCTGAAGGTTTGCCCGGAAAGTGTTCCGGGCACTTCTAAGGCAACTGAAGTGACGAATTCGGGGCCTTTATCGAGTTGTTACAGTTCGCCTTAAAAATGCTTTTAAGGGGGTATGACACCTTGGAAGTTTCAAAAAATCAAATTAATATTTTTTGTTTTAATTGATGATTTGGAGCGTGTAGAATGCGTGTTTAAAAGGATTTTCCAAAAATTGAAGTGGTTTTTAATGGGCTCTAGTATTATTATAAATAATTCTTTTGTTTATATACATCAATTTTTCCTCTTATCACGGAAAATAATTTTTGAAACATCAATAATAATAACAGAAAAAGATTAAGATTAATATGTTGAAAATTAATTGAAATATAAAAGGTTTCATTTTCGCGAAAAATCGAACTCTCAAGGTGTCATACCCCCTTAAGGGTTACCTAGAAAGGGTTCTTCTATTTCCCGGAAAGAGTCGCCTTACTAGTCACATGAAATTTTTGTGTGCTATGAAGAAAAAAAGTGAGTAAAAAAGTATGATATTCATTTAAAAAAAGTCGTGCACCTTTTCTGCTTCAAATTAATTACAAGTTTTCAATCGATCACTGAACTTACATAAGAAAGACTCTGGTAATTAATTTAGCTCTGAGTTTTTTGGAAGACCTTTCTTTTTTAATGATTTATGTAATGTGTATGGGAATAAAATTACTCACTTAAAGCTCTGCACAATTCAACGAAGCAGTATATAGCATACATGGTAAAATTCTAATTTTTACAAAATTTGAACCATTGAATGAAAGCTTTAAAATTTGATTTTATTTGATTCTTGAATATGAATTAAATAATACCACAAGGCACGATAATAAACCGTCCGCGTGCTCAATAAAAGATGTACGCTAAAAATTAGAATATAAATATGAAGCGCAATATATATCCGAAAAATTTTTTATGCATGAATTAAATATACGCTTCCGTACATCTTATCAACTTTTCTTCAAATAAAATTCATTTAAAATCTCGAAATTGGCGACTTGAATGGAAAACTATGCAACGAATTTTAAGCGTTCATTGTCACCTTTATTTTTACCAAAAAAAGTGTGATAAAAACATTGTCCGTTAAGGAAACAAGGCTTGGTAATTAAAAGGAAACTATAGTTTGACGAAAAAAAAAGAACGAAGGAGTCTACGACAAAAGGAAATGGCGTTTATGAAAATGTTATTTGAACTGAGTAAAAAATAAAGACTAGTGGATGAAAACGGAAGAGAACGCAACACTGTGAGTGTAAAAACTGTGAAACAAAATGTCATCTGTAAGCATAATTATTCACTTACCAAGAGGCAAAGGTTATGCTGATGCGTCCTTTGTCGCGATTCACTTTGCAGTTGCCAGGATTGCATATACAAATCGCCGCGATGTATGAATCCTCCTTTGGTAGCTCGTAGCATGAGATGCCATCTGCAAGCAGAAAAAGTACGTAAATTGAGTTAAGCGCGTTAAGGCGGTAATTGAAAAAAAGAAAAGGAGGAAAAATGTTTGCACGACCACTTTTGAAACTGGAAGTACGTCTAGCAATTGAATTGCAGCGCATCGGAATTGTAGATCACGTCTTATTAGCGTTACCACGCTGATTATAATTAATATTTTTTCGTCAACGTGAAATCGCGAACCAATCAACAAAAGCGAGGACAATTTGCGTGGAATTAATTCGACTGCGGATATCGCGAGCTTTCGGTTCGTCAACCCGTCACTCCGCACATTAAATTCATAAAAATTGAATATTGAAGAGCGAAACGTTCTATCTCAGGTTGCTGAATATTTGAAGCACCAACGTGAAAACCCAATAAAATTGGAAATATTAGCAATTGATGAAAGATGCGAGCCCGAAAGATGGGAAAGAGAAATATCTTCACGGGTCAAATGCTCTGACAATACCCATTTAATTGTTTTGAAAATTGCATCCCGCACAAATTATCGCGCGGATGAATGAAATTTTTTTTAATAAAACTTTTTTGCCCATGAATGAAATCTTGGAATTTATACGAATCTGGCGGAAATCATTTATTCAACTGTGATTGTTTTTCATTTTTGTATATCGGTCCGAATTTTAGATTGATGAATTAATTCTTTTACTCATTGATCACCTTATTTTCTTTTATTTTTATAATTATACAATAATTACCTTAAAACACAGATATAGGGTATATTAAAAAGTCTAGCCCAAAAAGGGCGTATCAAACCAAAAACTCGATACTAAAAAATAAATTCGATACCTTTTTTGCGCCGCAGATAAATTCAGCAATACATCGCATAACCGTGATATTTATATATGTAGCATATTGAGAGGAGAGCAGCAGCTGCAATAACATCTCAATGCCTCAGCAGAAAATTAAATGCGCTCTCATTTTGTGTATGACATATGCCTGTACCGCTAAATACTATTTTTATTCGAACTTTTTGTCATGCTGACAAATTTATCTACGAGAAATAATTGCAAAATATGGGAATATTATGAATCCTTGTTTATTCATCCGTGTTTTTTTTTTTTTTTTTTTTTTTTTTCGACAACGTGCATATTATTCTGTCACAACGGTCGAACAAACAGTAGAAAGTTATGTCCACTTTTTAACTATTCTGAATCACTCAAGCAAAGAGGTGTGTTTCCAATTTTTTAATTCCGAATCGATTAATTGAAACTGAAATAAAGAATTCGCATGGGCGAAATTGTTTAGTGATGTTGCCATTGAAATAAAAAACATAAAAATTCGATCATTCTGTTAACTTAGCTTTGTACAAGTTTTATTTCGACCACCTGACAACCGAGTGAAACATTGTTGAGTAGGGTAATAAATTCTAGAAGTAATTACAACATTGTTTATTAGTTATTCAAAAGTTTTATAAAGTGTGTTACAGTGCATGAGAATAACATGCTAACTGTAATCTGAATTTATGCGATGTTTATCTTGTTATATTGTTTCGTCCAAGATTCTTTCACGCGTGATATATTTTAGGGTTGTGAGCAACATAACAACAACGAAAAACAAATCATTCAGAAATAAACTTAAAGGTTCATCTATGATTCAGAGATTTAAATGGAAACAGAATCGATCAATGTGTGTCCACAAATGTTTTATTCGTATCCGGTTTTAATTTGTAAAATTACAAAGTGAAAAGAAATGGTGAATTAATTCTGACCTGAGGATGATTTGATGAACTCGAGGCCATTGTCCTTTCGAGCGCAAAATACGCGCCGTGCCCAACAGAGAAGACCTGTGTGACGGAGATATCGCCATGGCTCGAAGATAATACTGAAGAGACGTAAGCCATTTGCCTGAAAACAGGAAAAGCTGTCTCGATACTGTCACGGATAAAATACCGAAAATGGGAATTTACGTCGATATACTTTCACGAGCCTTTTTTTGTGCGCCCTATCAGAGCGCGATCGCAGTATGCTCGTGTCGTTTGCTATCATAAAACTGTATAACTCAGAGTATTCAGGATGAGCTTCTTACCATTCTGATATAACCAGGAAGCATACTCGGCGAGATGATCTGGGCTTCTGGGTTGCAGCTGAACGACGTGTCTAAGTAATGCACCCGTTGCCGGTCCTGTTGCCAACCTTGCCAGCAGCAAATATGCCGGGATATACTCAGGATCAAGTGCCACGCACTTTTGTAACATCCTTATACACTCGTCTGTTCTGTTAGCTTTTCTGAAATCGTGAAAATGAACATATATGACATATATGCAACATATGCAATCGTATAGGCCGACCCCAAAAATGTAAAATAACGTTATTATACTGGTTTATGGTTACAACGATAAGGTACCACAAATTGACACAAAAATTAAAAAAAATTAAAAACAATTAATTGACTACTACGTCATCTGGCACCGAGAATAAATTTTATCGTGTTGAAAATCAGAATGTGGGTACAAGTTACAAGCTTTGAAATGGTACGGTTAAAAAGTATTTTTTGATCAATTAATAATCGTCAAAGTTTAATGATTTTAAAATGTATCTATTTCAGATCGATATCAATTTTTGAAACTGTTTATTTTCGATTATAATTCACATTGAAAAAAGGCCAAACAAAATTAATTACATAATTTTGTTATTATAATAAATAATTTGTTATTTATTTAGAATACATAATACTCAGGTAATTTATTTACAATATTTGTTAATATTGACTGTTAATATTTCCCAATATTGTGGCGCAGAAATGTTTTTGATATAATCAACAATTAATCAGTATAATCATTACAATAATATTTGACAATCTACATTATTCCTAACGTCATAGTTATGGTCTACCTAATTATGTTAGTGGAAATTACAAGTTTCTGCAAACGTATTACAGTTTGGAACTAATAAATAATTTTGAAGCAAAAACGAGATCAAATATAATTTCAACCAAAGAAACTGTGTTTTATTATTAATGGCATTCAATTAACATCCATGAATGACAACAATTTACAACGATTTGCAAATATTACGGAGTCTAAAGTTAAAATCTGAAAATTGCTTAGTGAAATTTACTTTACTGAAGTGTCCATTACACAGTGTACAAGTAAAAAATTCATTAATCTTGCAAAAAAAAATATTGCAAAAATTGCAATATTTTTTTATTGAAATTTCATCACAAATTGATGACTTTTGAATATTTTTTTATTCAGAAATTCACTGGCCAGTTCAGTAATTTTAACTGCAGAAGGGATTCGTCCACGCTCCACTGTCCAGTTTAGTAATTTTTTATGTAAATTTTTTCCGTGTATTTACTTTATTTTTGCTGTTAATTATTTGCCATTCGATACAAAAAAAAAACATAAAATTTCGAGGTAACATGAAGTCACTTGTTTGTAAACTGCTGCACCAATCAAAATTAAGTAAACATTTTCATTAAGCTGAAAATGGTGCGTTTTAAATTATATCTCGCGATCGTGAATTCAATGCCAGTTATATCAACATTTGAAAAAATATTATCTCGACATTAACATTGAATGTAAAATTATATTAGACAATACTACAATAAAATATATAGACAATATTAAATATATTAAGCAATACTATAGTATTGTTTCATCATCTAAAATTTTGAATGTATTTCAAAATTTGTTTAAATAAATCAAAATAAGATGGTTATTTTTATCGGGAAATCAAATTTACATTTTTGGATTTGAATGTAATCTGAAAAACAAATGTGAATGTAGAATGTATTTTAATTTTTAATTTAACTTGGATTACTGTATGGAATAACAAAATCTAATGGAATTACGAAGCATGCCATCTGAGTGGAGAAAAAGCCATGTCCACTTTACCTGTAAAGCTGGCCTAGATTGTAATGAGCGTTAACATGACCTGGTTGCGCATGTATCGCAGCCAAAAAATGCTTTTCCGCTTCATCGCCAAATGTTAACGTTCCCAAGTTATTGTGGGCACTCGCATATGTTGGCCATAACCTGGAATAATTATTTTAATATCTTATCACTTCTACTTTTTGAGCCCACAAATTGAATATTCAAATGACACATCTCTGACGGAAAGATTATTTTAGCATTTCAAATTAAACCAAAATTCAGTGTAGCATCGTCCAACATTATATTTCAAAAATGATTATTTTGACACCAAAAAGTTCAGCTTAAAATGTAGTTTTTTGTTTGCAAAAAATGATAAGAAAAAGTATCAAAAAACATTGAAGGTGTTCTGACATCTTTTCAATTTCAGTCGAACGAGTCAAAATGATAAATAAAAAGTTACCACCTGTAGGACTTGAGACTGAGCTAAAACTTTATTTCTTCGCCGCGTTCGAAGCTTGATCGAATAACAACAATGACACGAACGAATTTACCGGGGAGTGACGAATCACGGGTTGTGCGCGTAAAAGAAATCGGACACACTGGCCGGGGCAAATGTGGTCGACGCTCGACGCGAGGGAAAATTGCATTTTATCGGTATAGGTCGATTCGACGGTAACACCCGTGTACATCTCATTTCCTCGGCGGCTTGTTTTCTTTCCTTTTCCTGTCAACTGTTACCCAATTCCACTTCCATCCTTGTCTTCTAGCAGCGACCCAGAGCTGCTTTGTGTACGGAGGAATAACTCTCGTGTGTCCTTTTTTGCTGCTCACAGAGTATTGGATCTGAAAAATTGATCCGCCGTCTAAAACGCAATATCGGCCATTTGTTTCGTCTCCGGTCACTGTACTGTTTCAGCAGCACTGATAAATCGCCCCTTGTCTATGTAAATTATCCACGCAGAGTGATGCTTTTTGTTTGCTTTTTTTTAACTCCGCACCCACTTGTTTGTGTAAGAATAATTAACAATGGCGCACCTTCATGTACATACGTTACCGTTCAAGTGATATTACGTTTTTTAGCGCGAGCACTTTGCCGTCAGTTACACGCATCATAACGCTCTTGCCAGAGACGTCAACATTTATGTATGTTAATGGCACTTGGCAAACTGTCTGTTCGCGTTCAAAGTTAATCTCCAACCGTAACTGACAGTGAAATCGAGATTTTATTTTGATATTTTCAATTGAAAAAGAGAATATCCTGTTTGTTTTAATTGACTGTGTTATATGTTCCGAAACACCATTTACACCATTTGTATTTTTATTTCAGTGTCGGACTTTTATCTTGACACGATTGAACGAAATTTGATTTTATCCTTTTATGAAACAATCGTATACAACTATTATATTTAAAACAAAAATACAAAATTGCAAACGACGCACAGCTGCGGGAGGAAGAATCACGGAGGAGGGATGTGTAATAAATCACAGATAATGTGAATATGTGTTTAAAAGTGGTCGGCGTACAGTTTGCGATGTTTTATGCAACGAGTGTTTGGCATTATCAAAAATTGAAAGAATTTTAAGAATTCAAAAGTTTTTTTTTCCCCTTTCACACTATATCTAGAAAAGTGGAAAAATAACGTTAGGGCGTGCGCCAAATGTAGGGCCGCGCTTGACGTGATTCAATATCAGACAAGAAGGTTCGCCCGGTTTCATCGTGATGGTTGTTCTAAATTTAATTTCGTTTTAAATTCAGATATCACAGGCGAGAGTCAAATCAAAAGAGCGTTTTTTAACGCTGAATTTTTCACGCGAACACCGGAGGGGCTGTTAATGCACAAATAATGGTATTCCTATCATGTTCTGTTACATTTCTGACACCTCGGCCGGCCCGGACAAAGAAAGCCATGGAAGCAGAATAGCGATAGTCGTCTCTGAAACAAGCTTAATGCCAGCGGGAGCATGTTATTTTGTTTTTACACTCGGCCAAGCATAGGCGGCATTTATTATACCAGAAATATGTATTGTGTATTTTCGTTCAATGGCTGACCTGTATTGTTAAGTGGATAAGTTGAAGTTTACTAAACATAACAGCATCAATAATATGTATTGTATACTCAAATCTGTTATTCCTTGAACTTTGAACGTCAGATTTATTTCAAGAAAAATTGCAGTATCTAATAAATATTAATGAGCTTGGTTTATCAACTTTTACGAAACGATTTGCGGGTTATATCTCAAAAGTCTAATTGTTAACTGAAATTGATCTGATATCGATATTGGGTTGTGCGCAATATTTTGGTTTCCCTCTACGCTCGGCTCTTCTTCTATTTCGTGCGCTACAAATTATAAAAATGGAATAGAGGAAAATAATAGAAAATAATACTCGATATGAAAGAAGTGTCAATGGAAATCGATAGACGGCAAACAAGAATTTTTTTTAATAAAATACTTTGTCTGGGAAGAGTTATAAACAACAGGGATCCGCTATTTCGATATTAATACTCGTTTTGACGTATAAAGATAGATAGACTCTGGAATTCGAATTCACGGTATGAGATATTCAATACGATTTACATGAAACCAACGGGTGCTTTTGTGGTTGATTTGTAGTCCACTCGAAGTTTCCGATGGACAAATATTTTTCACCGTGGCGCGTGTACGTGACATTTTTTTTCTGTACCACAAAACGGGAATCCCAAGTATTTGTACATCATACCATAAAAGTTTTTTGAAAGTATACAACGAACGAAAAAATATTTTCTTTACACCAATGTAAAAAATTTTATTGAAAAATAAGCGTGCTATTTTTTTAACAGGTCAAAACCATCCTGGCATTTCACAACTGCTCAAATTGTTCGAAAGTCAAATAATTAGATCTCTGGGTATGAATATTTGAAGGTCCAAAGTTTGGAGCGATAACAACAGATATTCAACAGATCTGGGTGCGGGTTCAGACGGAAACCATCGGACGGGGGAAAATGGCCGTCAGTTTGCTTGTAGCTCTCGCATTCGACAGATTAAATATCGCAGTCTGTGAAATGTCGTGTTTCATGTGTGACTTGATACATTTCGTTGACTGACTTTGCGGGCGTTTTGTCTGCCGCTCTGATGGGTTTCCAAGAGCGGCCATCGCCTATGCGCAACTCACCATAGACGTCATATAAACCACCACAAAGCCATAAACCTGACCGAGCGAGAATTACGGCGCTCAGAGATGCCGTGATGCTGCGATACTGGAGGCCTGACCGCCGCGCGCGGCTATGGCCGCATCAGCGACGCGTGCTTTATGGCCCGTGCTGGCAAACATGAGCCGCCGCGCCTGCCCCGACTACCCGACTACCATCACAGGGCGCCGTCGAACGTTCTTTTTAACGACCATCCGGACTTTATCTGCGGCGCAAAGAAAAATTAACGTATGCGTTGCCCTCATAGAATAAAATTACTGGTTTGATGTTTACGCACCGCGACCTCCATTTTTTATTATCGCTCTCTATGTGGAATCACCCTTCCAGAAATTAGATTGCAAATGTGGTCATTTCGCATTGTTACGGTGTATCGTAAAAATGGCATTTTCATCTCTGTTTTACTTTTGTACAAGTTTTCTTTTTTTTTCATTTCACCTTCAGAATTGTTTTTCTTTACCACCTCTCTCTCTCTCTCTCTTTCAGTTCATACACTTTTTATTCAGTTGGCAGCTCTTTACAATTCAGAACGATGGTTATTTCGGTTTTTCAGACGGTTTTTCAGACATTCAAGTACAATGCAACAACGGTCTCATGAAAGCTACGTTAAATTTTCCAATTGAAGTTTATGGTTTGCAATTTATATTCCCCTGAACTTTCGCATCGATTAATTTAATTAAAATCGTATATACTAACAAACGCCTTTGTAAGAGCTAGACACTTTCCGTGTCTCGAGTACAAAATATCAGGTTTCGCCACCAGATAACACGGTTCTTTCTCCTTCTTGGGTATCTTTTTGCCCATAGCAACAAAAAACATTAATCCTTCGCTGCATACGGAACAAGAGCTCTTCTTATCCCATTTAAGTGATTAGCCGCGGGATTATTTTATCATTTCGTTCTTCTTTTTATCATCCCATTGAGGTCTCAGGACTTATTGTGTGTAATGTGAGATTAACCAACAATGGACCAATAAAAATTTTATCTCGCACCTGTAAACCGCGTTCGAAGAGAATTAAACGATATTGTTCTTCGTTTCATTAGTGAATGGTTCCAAGATTTCATTCGTACGCTATATATATTGACTCTCGTGTGTTGAAAAACTAAAAACACTGAAATAAAGTAATAGGCAGCTATGAACTTCAATCCACCATTAGAACACATTAAAGTTTAAATGACTGACGATTTTCTTCATGTTCTTCCTTCGCAATTCTAAACACGACGTTACAGTTCACTTCGTTTTCCAACGTTAAATAAATAACAAACAAAACTAATCTGACCATGATCGATTTTATTTGGATCAAGTTTTTTCCTTAACGATGAATGATTCATTTTGTAACTTAACTGAATCAAAACCGAGTATAGTCTCACACGAACAAAAATATATTTTCAAATATATTTGAAATATATTCTATATAAATTGAATATATAATCATATACCTTGTGTGTATGTCATTTATATTTCAAATATAAAGCGGCAAGTTCTAATATAAAATTTATATAAATGTCATATAAAAAATCCATCTATAGATGGACTTTAGTCCATCTTTTATTTGAATTGTAGATGGACTATAGCCCCTAAAATCTAGTCCATCTATACAAAAAGCGGTGGTCGCCGGAACATAGCCGTTTGTCATCGGTTCATTCAATTTGTGATTGGATGACGGGTAGAATTAAAAATTTTTGAAATAAATATGACTGTTTGTCATGTAACCTTTTGAGCATAGTATATAATAATTATAATGAAAATATAAAGTCCACATTGTAAGACGTAAGCCATTTGCCTGAAAACAGGAAAAGCTATCTTGATTATATTTTTGCACATCCTTTTGTGCAAAGATGACAAAAAAAATTGAATATGTTCATACAATATTTATAACATAACGTATCAGTTCAAGTTTAAGAAGATCAATACTGAAATTTTTTTTGTCGGTTTTCTTCTCCTCAGGTTTGGCGGGCTGATTTTGGTCCGCGTGGAATATATACAAACGGCTCGTTCGATGAAAATTCAAAGTAACATCGAAACATTTTCATTTGTCCCGACAGCGATAACGAGATATCAATTTGAAATTGACAACTTTTAAATTCCATTCGTCGTTTGCAAATGACGGAAGAATGCTTGCTGCCTGCGCACGTCAGTCATTGAAAGTACCAATTAATTCGGTATCAGAAGTATATTTCTGGTCGGGGGAGCGTTCATCGCTCGTATCTTTCGTGTGTGCGTTACAATTCGACATCGTTTTCAAGTAAATGAATCACTTGCAATAATGAAATTTTGTCGAAACTCATCCATCAAATTCCATGTGATGCTGGGAGCATAGATTTTGCTGATTGAACGCCAAAATAAAATAAAATAAAAAAAAAAACCGTTAAATATTACACACTTTTTTTTGTTCGTGACGGATCGAATATTTTTTCCGATTGACCATTTTAATTTACGTATCAAAACATCGTTACGTATGTTTTCGCATGTTTTTCTACACGAAATAATGAAATTTAATCATACAAAATTGCTAAGACATTTTCCTATGGCTATTCCATAGTTATCATATTTTATTTTCAACGTAATAGCTTTTGTTTGCAATAATACCTTTTAATTGAGGTTTAGTATTTTTTATAAAACCGAGAATAATGGTATTATTGCAATAATTGCAACGTTTGCATTAGCAAACGATAGCAACCAAGCAAACTTTATTTATCTCCGAGCCGACACAAACTGAAAGTGTGAGGTGACTCTTTGTGGCAGCCACGAACTTAAAGTGGCTGGCATACATCATAATCTAAGCGCCTTTCGGTTGGCTCTCAATCCGGTAATGAACTCTCTTTCTAGATAACGATCTTTTGAATCAACAAAAGAGCATTAATTAGCTGCTTCAAGTGTGGCGGCCCTCAGCCCCGTTCTCTCGTTATGAATTGTTTTCCCTCAAGTATAGATCTTTCATCTGGTAACTCTGTGTTTTACGGTGGAGCACAATTTTAATGTTTCATTTCAATTTTTGCATACAAGTTTAACACTTATAATTCGTTACGAAATGAGCAAACAACATTTTTTATTAGTAAATTCAGGAAAGAATTGTTGAAATACAAAAACAAGTATAAATGAAAACAAAAGAATTCAAATTTGCTCGCTAATGATTATTTGGACTTTTATTTCTGTCACAGAGCATGTTTGCCCGGGTTATTGGGCTATTCCAGAACAAAGCTCTACTGTAATAATAACAACGATATTTTACACCTTTTTTATTCAAGTTTTTTTTTTAAATTAACGCACCATTTACTATATTGAATATAATTGTCGAATTACAGACGAAATGTTTTGAGTGAAATATATAATTTCAATCAGATCTTCAATGAATTTGAATTAATTATTATATTCGTGCAGATAAAAACGAACATTTACAAAAATACGTTCCATCATAATTGAAATTAAATAATAATTGTTAAGATACTTGAAAAATCAATCACGAATTCTAGCGTCTAAATATTGAATTAGATGAAATAATACATTCAGTAAGCGCCGGAAAGAAAAGCAAGTTCTTATCCGAATTTCAATATCCATTTGCGAACGGAAGAAGCGTGAATTTTCGATGAAATTTTCTTTGCGTGCAATCAGAGCATTTCCGAGTGGTCATTAAATTTGTAAACAAAGTTATATCTCCTTTACAGTTCAGACTGCATTATTGAATCGAATCCACATAACAATTGACCATTCAAAATTTCCGTTGCCATGCTTTCAGACAGCGTCTCTTCTTCGTTCACAGCAGTATATCGAGTTAAAAGTAAATAAATCAGCCCCAGTTGTGAAACTTATTTAAAGTTTCTTCGGCGATGCGGTGTTTCACGAAGTTCAGCAGCACTAAAGTGTCCGGAGTCTGCGAATGGTCAGAGTATTTCGTATCTTATTTTGACGTTGTCTGAGTGACGACAGATCGTAAATAACCTAAAAACCTAAAGCCCTTGAGGGATTAAGTAAATATCCGTCCAATTGAAACAATAAAATACGACAGCGTAGCTTAAAATTCAATCATCGAGTTTATTAAATTCCACAGATTCTTCATCGCTCTTCATCATGAGAATTCATATGACTCTCATGAGAGGGGCTGAGTGTTTTGGAACTAAGTTGGTAAAGAAAATATAATGTTGGACGGTGACTGATTATTGATCCGTAACTTGACGGACTTGTTCAAGTATTATCCCCGTCCGAAGATTGTCCACGATTAGGCTAACAACTTACCAAAGTGCCAATTGATAATGAAGTACCGCCCGATCGGGCTTGAGAGTGTCCCGAAGGAAGTTCGCGAAGTTGTAATGCATTTTGGCATTGTGCGGTAGGGAACGCAAACCAGCTCTGCAAAATTCGAAATAAGTATTAGTGTACATACCAGGGAGACCGAATTTAGTTAATGCGTTGCCTAGTTTTCGCAAGCGAAGTAACCGAGACCACTGTCTAACTAAATCCAAAATAACTACTTTCTAACAACGTTTGTTCATTTTGAAACTACAAGTTCAGCAAAACTGTAGGCACGTTGCGCAAACTTTTTGCTGTTCTTCAAAAGTATCAAGACAAAAACAAAACATATGCCAAATATATTCAAGCATATGTGACGGCCTTTAAACATAAATACTGCATACATGTAAATATATATGCAATAAAAATGCCTCGCCTTCGACTCGGGTCGTCATCTTCCTACCCACCGGAAATGACTTGTTTTCCTGTCTAGTAATACAATGTACTATGATTATACCGTACAAAAATAGTTGAACTCTTCAAATTTTTAATTATTCAGATTTAGAGAAAAGTATATGAAAAAAGAAAAGTTGCGGTTTATAATAGACGTTTTATGCACGCGTAATGAACGGGGGATGTTTATTGCGTTTCGATTCTGACGACCAATGGAATCGTTATCTCCATTCCGACAGTTCACCTATACGTATACACATGATGCTGGCGCAGTGCCAACGCTCTTGTTAGAGTCGCCCCACGATGTTAACCGTTAACAAAGACGTGATAAGTTGGCACTTTTGAATATACAATATTCCGTACACATACAATATTGATTTAATCACTCATCGAACAGCCAGTGCCCGGCATTAACTTAATTTAGTTTCTTTTTCTTTCTTTTGCTCCATCTGTCGTTCGCAAAATTGAATATGCTTTTTTCATCAGCCAATTCTATTACAAAAATCAAGGCAATTCTAATATAATGTTATATTCCAACTTGGCTTTTTTTCCCAGAAATGAGTTATTGAGTCAATCTATATTCGTCGCGCAGATATTAAAATACTTGATAAATTGCAAATTAATTGCATACATTATGATAATTTTACAATATTGCAAAAAAAAAAAAAAAAAAAAGATTTGAATCTGGTAGTCATGTGCGTTGTTTTATCGATCCCAATTGTGCATTGAAAATTAAATTATATGTAACAAGAATAACCGAATCGAATGGAGAGATCTTCGATGCTTATTTTATTTTTGTAACTTGTAAATACAAATAATGCATACTTGAGCAAATTTTCCCGCGACGTCCAATCTCGATTGCGAAGTACCGTTCGACAACTTCCCAGAAGTATACATAGAGTTATGGCTGCTGCAATTAAACTCCTTCGTCGAGGAACAGCTGTCCATGTCAGTTGAGCTCCATAAGTCATCAAAAGAATCCAGCCAATGCTGCATTTGCAAAAAAAGGAAATGCTATTTGATATACGTATTCATTCTTCTTTTCATAATTTTACTTCAAACATGACATACTATTTGAGTTATCCTATCCTATTATAACAATTTTGATTTCTCTGAATCACTCGTAATATACTTTTATATAAATGAAATATTTTTAACCGTTATATTTTGTTTAATCTTTGTCTTTTTTATTGAAATAATAAATGCTGGATTATTAAGTAAGACAAAATAATTTGTTCTCTAGTGTGTACTGAATAAAAAAAATTATGACGATAAAAAAAGAATATTGATGTAAAAAAAAATAATTAGCAAAGCTAGAAAAACGATTCGCTCTCTAAAGTTTTAGAAAACAGTTATTATGATGATAAAAAAATGCAATTAAATTTTGAAAAATGATATTTTATCGAATGAAGACATAAGAAATGAGCGAGTAGAATGTGAAACTGAAAGCTTTCAATAATTCATCTTAATATATACACTTTCCATTAGCCAGTCATAATGTGTTTTTTTATAAAATTAATTAATTATTACAGCGTAGGAGAATTTCTTTCCAATAACGAGATTGCTTTCATGAATCACAAATTACATATTTTTTTAATGATAAGAAAATTAAAAAGATTAAAATTTATAACAATTTTGAAAAATATAATTCAATTTAATTCACATTTTCTGATCCGAAATTCTTTTTCGAAGCTAACAAAATTACAAATATAATTGCAAATGTATAATTTGTGAGTAATTAAGACTGCAAAGCAGGTTGAAAAACAGTAATTTACAAACATCATACAAACGTCAATATAAATCTGGATAATTATGATATTTATGGATAATTATGGTATTTATGATTACGGTTTTAAATCATTCCATCAAATTATTGATGTAGGGTCAACCGGGATAAGAGTGACACTTTAGGGTAAATGTGACACATCAAATAAGTTTTTTGACATTCGTAATTTTCATCTGTTTAATAAACCTCAAGAATCATTATTGATTAATGAACGTATGCAAACAATTAAATTTGATGAAATATTTATATAAAATATGAGGTGTCACATTTATCCCAAAGTGTCACTTTTATCCCGGTTGACCCTAATGATAATTAGAGCCCATCGATATTATCTGCAATGATAGTTGGTTAAATTTTAAATGTTATTATTACTTCAATGATCGATTCTGGTTTTATTACAAATCTTATTTCAGGTCTGACCGTTCGTCGACCTATACTACTTTAATTTAATTCATCGGTTTGCACAATATGTAGTTGAGCAAATATCTACCAGCAACATTAACTTCAAATTGAGTTGATATAAAATAATTCATTTTCAATTATCTGAAGAGTATAATTGTTAGGTATTACAATAAATTAAATATTTCACAATTAAACATAATCGAATATACAGAATCGTCTTATTTCAGTCTGAAATTTGGTTCGCTGCATCGTTCATCACCTACTATATTCATGTTCGTTATCATTTTAATTCTAATAAAACCCACTGTTATAACAACTATCGTGATGAATATTTATTGTTTACTCTACCCATCATCCAATATTTAGCATGGTTTCGTACCTGGGTATGTAAAGAACTCGTTCAGCCACTACAAATCCGACGGTAAGGAGAACGTTTGAAGCCGGTAGAAAAGGCAGAACGAGGATTGACCATCCCAAAAAAATAGGCGGATGCCTTTGTTGCTGAAAAACAATAATTATAATTGCAACAAACTTATCACCGAGATAGAAAAGATGATATTCATTAATTTCATTTAAAATATAATATGAATTATTCTATAAAATATATGATATAACAAATATGATACAATATATATTTATATTGAATTTGGATGTTAATATTTTTTAAATTTTTTAAACCAAAGTTTGGTTTAAGTTTGGTCTAAGTCTGCACAATTTAATAATCTGTTACCATAACAGTTCATTTTTTTCATTGAAGAACTTGAATGAAAATTGATAAAAGAATTTAATCATCTTTTGCAGCTAAGGATTGCAAATTATGTGAGTCATAATCAAATCAAAAATTACGTTTTAAAAGAAACTGACTATAGCCACTTTCTGAACATTTCGTAATCTTTCCTATCTCATAAGTATTGTGAACATTTTGGAATATCCAAAAAGTGACTACAAAAAAGTTTCATATAAAACATTATTTTTTGCAATGATAAAATAATTAACCATCTTCCTGTTGTTTCTCTCGTTCTCTTTTATCATCAAAACATATATTACTGTCGAAGTAGCTTATTACAGCGTACCATCAAAGGCCATTGTGCAGAACGAATATATTAAACCATGAACGATTGTATTTGATTAATATGAGGCGAGTTCATTGCCGAAGAAAATTGGAATAGACGTTATACGCGAACTCGCTGGTTTGCGAACATAATTAATTAGCTTACAATTAAAATCCAATCACTAAAGGAAATAAAACCATTTCACTCTGCACGAGGTCTAAGAGACCATTACACACACGATAAACGGATCATAAAAACGCCAATTCGCAGATCATAAATCATTGATATACCTATATGGAAAAGGGCAAGGGGTCTTCAGTGTTGCACCATATATTGATACATTGAATATTGACCATTTTAATGGTATGACAGTAAGTCCCGTAGGAATAACCGATGTGGCGGCTGTAATTAGAATTCCAGCAAGCCCAAGAGCGCTTTGTGAGGCCAAATTGCAGCCATTTGTCATGCCCCTAAAGCGAATGTTTACGCGAATACTTGTAAAATACCAATGAATTAGGCCACGCTCGTGTGGTGTAAATGTCCGATTGCATTGCTCATGTTCTTATGTTTGCACGTTTTAGTAGGCACATTCAGATTAACTCGCTTTACTCGATAATTATGCCCAGCTTATTTAATTGTTTGGGTTGCTGAATACTTTAATAATCCAACAAACATTCCATTCGAGTGAGAGTAGACATTAATGTGACACAAATGGCGCTCTAAATCTGTTTGTAATTGCGTCTTCATTTAATAATAAATGCCATGCCAATTTCAGGGCGAAACTTTACAAATTATTTATGAAGATGAATTAATCGAGATGAAAACAAATTCAACATTATTTTCATTCAACAAAACGAAAAAAAAAACGTTTGGTCGCTCTGTTCCGTTCCATAATTGAGTGTAAATATAAAAAATATTCACTATTTTTAATGTTGATATTAGGAGTGAAATGAAATATTAGCCGCCTTCCGTAAATTAATGCATCTTACGACAGTCAAAATTCATTCTATTTGAGTCGATGCACTTAGCAGGATATTTTTTTCTATCAATAGAATTATTTTGTTCATCCATCATTACGGTCCAACCTTGCTTCTTTGCTTCTATGCAGCTTCTATTTTTTTCGTTATTTTTTGCACATTATTTCATTAAATCTGTTTTAGGCAACAACAAATGAGAAAAAGAAATGGAAAACTGAATTATTTTTAATTGGTTTCACAAGGAAATAGAAGAAAAAACCAATTAAAGAAATAGAAATTATTTATACTGGATAACAATTTTTACCTCGAAGTCTGTAAAGGCTTTGTACGTTATGAGTAGGCAACCACCGAAAAATATACACGTCGCTATATTCCTGGTATCGGCGAGGGATGCCACCAAAGGAACAGATCCCATTTGCCAGTCGTGAGACAATGTTACCGGGCACAATAACAACCAACAATTCAGCGCCGCCAAGTAACAGAATGTCAACAACCTGCAAAAAAAAAAAGAATGGCAGATATAGATTAACTTTTCATCTTTGACCGAAATATCGCTACAGAATGCAATTACGAAAAAATCAATAGCGTTTTTTGTTCGCTTTTCGTTATGTATAAAAAAGACCAGTTTTTTTCAAACACTATTTCCAAATTTATTTAGAACGAACAAAATTGTTAACGCGTTAAATATATTCATGCTTACAAACAAGATGCATAAATTTAAACCATATATATTGATTATTACTGAGAGGGCCTCGATCGAGTTACTCATATATAATGATTTGTTCATCACTTCACTCGATGTACTCGGACACTTAGATTTTAATTGAGACTCGGTCTCGTTGAGCAAAGTGACCGGGTTGAGTTTGCACCGATGAGTGACGTCGGAAGATGCGTTTTCAATACCTTGGAGACGGGCTACAACGAGTACCCCGTTGGAAGGGCATTTCCAAGAAACTGGATTTTGAGTTTCTGAGACTCAAGTTAGGAAGACCCCTGATTTATGATCTCAGATAAAAAATGACGAAAACGAGTCTCGGCTTCCAATCGTAAACTCAAATAGGGACTAGTTTAATAGATGTGGCATTTTTTTTTAAATTTCTTTTTATATGTTTTGTTATCGAGTAACACAATCAATGTATTTATTAAACTGCGACAAGGCCCATTGTGTTCTAAGAAATTTTAGTTAAATAGTTATAGATGTTTTATGACGGTTTTATGATATAAATACGATATGTATTTAATATAAAATTTTAATAAACTATTTTCTACGAAACACTTCTTGTAAACTAAATTTGAAGATTCATCTCTCTCGGATAACAGTTGGAACAGGGTCTAGTCAGAGTTATATTCGACAAAAATTAAAAATTTTTTCAATGTCGTGCGAACGAAAGACCTCACAGACGTTATGTTTTCGTGTACAGTTCATAGACAGGATGATATTTGCTAAAACAATGTTCGATTAAAATTCGACCCAGCTTTTGTTTTTTTTTTTTTTTTTTTTTATATCCGTACCAAATGTATGAAATTGTATATGTCTGTATGATTTATAGTTTTTTTTTTATTAAAGTTTTAGTACAGAAAACGAGATGTTATAAATAAAATTGTATGCGTTATATAGTTTTGTGTCAAATAAATATAAAAAGTTCTGCGCTACGTGACCTGAATGATATAAAGTTTTGAAATTTACAAAAAAAAAAGTTGCTATCAAAAATCTACATTCGCGTCAGTTTAAACTATAGTTGGAATTTCCTATCTCACACGGACGAATATATAAACGAAAATACAAGCGAAAATATATTTTTAGTATATGTAAAAAATATATGTTATAATATATGCTGAAATATATTTAATATATGGCATTCTTATGAATATGACATTCATACAACTTATTGTCGCTTTAATATATAATATTTATGAAAAATATATATTTCATTATATATTTAATTCATATTTTAGATACTTAAAAATAATTTTTCATGCCTAAGAGGGAAAAGCAGTTCGCATTCGCCAACTGTCCCCGCTACTTCGGCGTGAAAAATATTGTTCTGCACTTGAGGACAACGAGTTTCAGACAAAACTCGTTTTCTCTACGTACAGAAAAATACTATTTCGTACTCCGTGGGCGAGAAGAGCCATTTTTCGAAACTCTCTAGGGAGAGAAGTAGCACTTCTCGCTCGCTGGTACGAGAAATAATTAACCAACTTTCTGTTGTTTCTCTCTCCTTTATATCATTAAAACATATATTGCTACTGAAGTACCTTCCCATACAAAAAGAAACATATATGCTGCATACATGCTGCAATTATGAAAATATAACTAGAATTTTGACATATATGCAAGCATATATAGATTTTTTGCCTGGGTTATTATGACATAGTGTAAATAAATTTCAAACGTTGAAATGTTTACATTTTTTGAAAAGTTTGAACAAAAAAGTTGAAGTGAACTGATACATGATGACTCCCAAAACAATTTTAACAAGCAACAAAATTCAGTTTCTGAACCTCTCCGGTGTCATAGTTAAAATGATAATTTTATACGACAGCTGTTCAAGTTACAGCAGTATGACACATAATGTAGTTGCGTTCTCAGTATCGCTTTCTTGACTTTACAATGTCACATTGAGACCTATACAATTTAGTTTCGCAGACGCTTTAATCACAAAATCAACAAGCAGAACTCAAAAAAATTGAGTCAACATAAAATATTCAATCAAGTTTTTTTCAATTTTAGTTCAACCGCACTGTGAGATATTTCTGGAGGTGCAACTGTTAGTCATTGTGCAATTTAATTTCGATTCAAGTCATTTTAAATATTTTATTGAAAATGTCTGTCTGGCAAATTGAAATTGACACATTTCTTGAAAAAGAAGTCTTTAAAAGGATATTAAACAAGTCAGGAGGGACTAAAAATCTTACGACACCTCATCAAACGCAGCGATAGGAGATACTGATAATAATTACTGACATCCACCTAGAGAGTCGAGCACTCTTGAAAATATATCAGCCTCATTTGTGGTGTTCATCTGGTTCGGGATCAGGGTCGACAACGCACAATGGAGGTGTAGCGCAGAGTCTGGCGCTGACGTCGGGCATTCAAAATCTCGCTATCAGCATCTTTTCGATATAATCAGCATTATAGTAGCCGAGCGCAGCAACAGCGGCGTGTCTTGTTTTTGTTCCTTGCGCGACAGAATGAGCTCGGAATCGGCTTAGCAAGCGCTTTCCATTGTCTGCGTGCGACGTCAACAAATACTATCGCCGACAACAAGCTTCATAGATGGCTCTAATTATTGACACATGCTGAGAATGCTCGGCCTAAACAGAAATTGGCCTGCGGCATTACCAATTACAAAAGCTCGCCTATTCATTGTCACGTCAAAAGAAAAGTCAAGTGCGGATCATAATATTAATATGCAGAATACCGTCGGGGCCTAATTATCGTCGCTGCTATTGCAACCGGCGGTTTAATTTCTAATGAACATTTTTACGGCCGCGTTGGAATCTCGCCCACTTGGCCGGGGCTAAGTGGACCACGTTTTATACGACCTGACCGAAGACGCGGCGTTTTTACTCGCCTGGGAAATATGGGGTATCAATTTTGGATGTTCAAACATTCTTTTTTACGACCAGTTTTTTCACTGAATTGTGGCTCACGACCGCCAACTATCGCTGCAGTAATGTTATTGTGAGCGCTATCGTATTGTACCCGACCGCACGACATCGGGAACGATTTTTAATAGCAGCTATATAAATATCTCACACCAAAGCGAGATCGCAATGAACGAAAAATAATTGTCTTAATTTGCGTAATAAACAAAATGAATTTTGAATCACATTTTTATTCATCAATCCCTTTTAAACTGTTAATTGTTTATTGAACTAATTTTGAATAGAAATTTTGGGATAAAAACCCAATTAGTGAATAATCTAGCATAATAAATTGCACTTATTAGATACCAATTATTTTTTGTCTATATTAAACACCTGTTCAATTACATTTTATGGTTGAAATTTTAGAAATATTTGAAAATTTTTCATCTATTCATTAATCGAATTTATTTGCAAATTCATTTATTTTAAAACGACCTTTATTACTGGTCATTAAATCAGTTTGTATGCAATATGAAGTACATTATATCGTTCGCATCTTGTTTTAAATAGATTAAATCTTCTTACCAACAACCTAACTGATTATGAAGCCAATGCATGGTTATCTGAGTAGCGCCCTCACTCGCCAGAATCAATTCCATATGGATTAACGTAGCGTCAAAATCCTCTTATTGAATTAAGGAGGAATACACACTTGGATAGTTCGAAAAAATCGATTTTTTCTTTTTTGCATTTTCGTAATCTACAATATTTCAAGAATCACCTGTTAAAGTCAAATGATGATGAAGCATGGTAAATATCAAATATCAACAAGTATTCGCATTATAAACGCGTTTTACTCGAAACTATGTTTTCAGATGCGATTGTCAATTTTTCTCGAGATCTACTGAACCGATATTATACTTTAAGACATAGTTATAAACGAAATAAACTTGGAATTTTTTTGAAAACATTGCATACTTTTTGTCTAATTTCGCCATTTTGTTGTAGTAATGAATAATTTTAATATCATTATTGTCACTGTATCGATCCCCTTTCAGTACCACTTTGAAATTTTGATTTTTATCAAAACCTGCAAAAGAAATCGTGACAACCATAAGATAGTTCAAAAACATTTTTGTTCAATCAAATTATTGGCAATCCATTGTTTATAACAAAAATTAATTTTCAAATATTCTAAAACATTCTTTGAAAGTTGCTTCAAACACAGTATATTGTGGTATAAACATTAGATGTATACGTTTTTAATAATCACTCTTTGAATTAAGGTAAGAATTCAACCGTTCCAAGTGTATATTTCCCCTTAACTCCGGTACACGTTTGTACGAAAATTGTGCTGTAAATGAATTTTTTACCCTCGTAATAAAAATAACTGATGATAATGTAATCTAATATTTCTCTTGAAGCAAACATTGTACTCTTTACATAATAATACAATGTCAAGTTACACTCAGCCGTCACCAGGAACCAAACCCAACATTATAGTGTATCTTAGTAAAAACTATAGCCCTGTATAATGTAAGAACAAGTCTGAAATTACAACATTGTTTGAAGATATTTTTACAGAAAGTCTGATAGTTAGTCCAAGAAATGTGGAGTGAAACTAAAAATTTCTTAAATTACTTTAAAAATTTGTGAAAGTTGTTGTTATCGCAACTACAAGTATTTAACTTCAAAAAGTTGTCGTGCTAATTCAAAAGTAATTACGAATTCAATCTTTGTTTGATGACTTTTTTGGAAATCATCGAAAGAAACAATGGGGGAGGACGGGGGGGGGGGGGTAGAGCGCGGAGAGTAGATAAAATTCCTTTCCATCAATGTTGTGGATGTTACTCGTCGATAATCAGTTTCTAGTGGGGAAACTCTGTCGGTTGAACGATTACCCTTCAGCAAAGAACACTTGTAATCCTGACGGCGGTCCACGCTTATCAAACGTTGTGCTCATTGGATTAAGGTCCCTCATTGCAGGTTCTGTCCCGAGTGAATCACGAGCTTAGCCACTGCTGCAGTGGTTGAGGCGCTACTGTCAAATAGATTCTACTTCTCAAGCTGTGTCCAAATCAGAGTTTCCAATCATCCGTAAAGTCGATGAAGTAGACTTTTGAGCACTGCTCTCAGCTCCTCTTACACCAGAATTTTGAAATCGTCAAACATAAATGAAATTCATCATTCGAATGATCCAACTGTTAATGCTAGGAAGAAAAAAATTGCTATGCCAATTTTATTGTGCATATAAAAACGAAAAGAAAAGTATTTGAGTTGTACGTTTAATGATAGAATATAATAGAATTACGATCACTTTTATCGCACAGCATGGTACGTAACGAATCGTAAACAAAACTTCGCCGGAATTTTAAAATGATAAAATAAAGGCGAGACGTAAATAAGACTGTAAATAGGCCAGCGTACAACATGCAATTTGATTCGCAATTTATGACGCTGAACTGATGTCATAATTATATCCATTGATTTTCAATCATTTCAATTATATTAAAAATCCGCTCACGTTTTTTTTAATATGTTTCAATGTAAACTGATATTTTACACTGATCTTCTTATACAAATTATATTTTTACCACTTATATCTTTATTCAATCGAATCTCGCGTAGGTATCCGAGTTGTCCGTCGCACCCTCGTAGGTATCAAATGGAGAAGAAGTTGCGTTGTTTCGTCCATGAATTAATTAATAAACCTCCAAAAAATAAACATTTTGTTATTTTGTTGATGTGTTGATCTAATTATTGCTGCGAGCCATATTATAAAAAAACTAAAAACATAAGATGCAGTGATTGTTCTCAATGTGTTATGGAAATGTAGATTGAATTTAACCTACAGATTGTTTAAAAAAATAAAAAAGTTTGATTTTATAAAACATATTGTTTATTAACTACTTTTTATTAAAAATGACGTCATCATTGAAATGGTTCGAAACGTTCTATAAAAAATTTATGCGGCAGTGGGGGAAGTTGGAGGGGACACGTTGGTTTCCGCGAGCGCTCCATTGGAAACCTACGTGATCATACCTACGCGGCGGATACCTGCGCGAGATTCGAGTGTAAATGATACTGGAGATTTTCAAGAAATCAGATTTGACACAAAGTATATTAAATGCAATTGTCGTAAACTTGTTTGCAATACAAATAAGGTAGAACGTGTACTGGAATACCGGAAAAAAAAATAAAATTCCATTTATTTCTGGAATACGCATTAATCTAAAAATACATATTCATTTAATCGCAAAATAATAACGATCATTATGAAGCATTCAGCGACGATCAAGTATTTTCATCATTAACAATAATTATCGCTCGGAGGGTCGGCACACTAATTCTGTTTTTTTTTTCGCTCCAGAAGTGGCAGCTTTTGAGTATTGAACCGTGCGCCATTAGGACATTCTTGTGTATACATAAACTACAATTATTTAATATACTATTTCAAAAGATAAAATAGTGATTAAAATTTCATAAAGTTTTATGCAAATTTGCTTTCAATTTCAAGTCGTACTCTGCATTAAAACACAAGACAACGTTAGCAATTTTATTTACCAATTAGTGAGTCATCTGAAAACGACGTTAGTGTTGTCTTGTGTATGGTTCGAGCTCTAGCCGATTTTCGACCTGATTTTGCAGTTTCCACCTTGAGGACGACGAGTGTGATCAATGCACAAAGAATGTCATAAGTTTTTTATAGGAAATCTTTAGAAAATTGATAAAATTTTATGACTCTTTAAAACGTGTCACTACTCGTATATATATATATTTGGAAAGTTACGCATCGCGCGAGACGATTTAAAATTCATTTACATAGTATCTCAACCCTAGTAAAAATGATCATATATTGTCCATATATTATCAATATATTGTCAATATATTATTTTCAGCAAATCATATATTGACAATATATTATCAATATATTATTGGCAATATATTAGCAATTGTCGAAAACAATTCATATATTGTTTATATATTAGCCCTACATTGTAAATGTATGGTCAATATATGGTCAATATATGATTTCTGAAATAATATATTGTCAATATATGTTTTATGAATGGACAATATATGATCCTTTTTACTAGGGAAGCGATTCTAAAGATTGCTTTGCTTGAATCGTGCAACGACTCGAGTTTTTTTTTGGGTCCATTGCGGACGTAACGCCAGCGAGACTCGTTATACGATCCTTTTCTTTTATGGAAGGAAAATTTATTGCCTGTAAATAGGCGTTAGAATGGTGCGTCTTTATTTTTTCAGGTCTCATTTTTCTTTCATAATTATATTATATGATTACATTATTTTTTGATCTTAAATTATTTATCCTAAAAAACACACATTTATCTTCGAATTTGTTTAACAAAAACAAAAATTCAACCCAATTTTTTATATTATTATCGCAACGGACAAAATTTAGTTGAAATTCAATTAAACGCATTCAAAATAACTAAAATTCTATAAGCCAATTAATTAGTTCACACAGAATCCAAATTTTAATTCGTACCGATAAGTTGGCAAATTTAATTATTTAGAAACATATATGGAACTTCTCTTGTTAATTTGTACATATTTTTTTTATAATAAAAAAAGGCCGCGATAAAAAGTCAAGTGCGAATATTCGTCAGACGAGTGAGTGAAAATTCATGTCGTGAACTTTCAACAAGTTAAAAAATTTGCGAAACAAACGACTGTCAAAATTGTATACGCTCGCATAGTTATCTGTATTCACAGACATACAAGTTCTCTTACATTGCGCCGCGCAACGTTGTTATCATTTTCGAACCGCTCCGGGCTAGTTACGCTTTCAAGTGTAATGCACCCTTTTACTGATATTATAGACATGATTGACATCCAAAGTGAGCCAATATGTTGCAGTAACCTAAAACAGCTGACAAAACGTTATCATTAGTCAATTAATAATTGAGTAAGAAGACGATACGTTTTAATCAAGACTTTTCATCCGTTTGACTGTCTGACATTGTTAATCAAATTTATATAATTATATTTATGTTACGAAACAGAAATTTTACCTATCAATTGTTTTTTTCTGGTTCTGAATTTTAAGAGGTTTTTGAATTTTATTAATTTTGCATTAGACATAAAAAAGTACGTAACACAGAAAATACAGAAAAGGAAGTGCAAAGTGTTTCAAAGACACAAAAAAGAATCAGACGGTTACGAGGGGAGATTTTGTTAAAATCGGGCGAAAAAATACACAGTGGGACAATTACCCACGACTTATGGCACTAACAAGTCAAGGATATGGGGATAGTAGGATGAACGACGCCACAGGCAACTTGACTGCAATGCGGCACACACTTGACTTCCCACTTCGCGAAGGTGACCTCGACTCACGTTGCCCACTATGTATATCCCTTTGCTTATCGTAATATAAGCACCATACGTGCCCAATCGCGTGTCCCCTGTGTATATATTTTACACAACAATGACGTATATCGTCATTTGCCTTGAGTTATTTGCAATATAACAGTTTATTGATCCGTTGACAACAATACTTCGATGCCTCTAACGAAGAATATGCTCATTCAAATTATCGTTGAAAAGCATGCCAGTTCAGGTTCTCTCTGAAGACTACGCTAGTTTAAGTTTATGATGAAACTATGCCAGTCCAAAATTACATTTTAATATCATGCCAGTTCATTTTTCGGAGATACTTACAAGATTTCGTTGCAGATTCAGAAAACAAAAACAAAACTTACATGATTTCTTTGCAATATGAAAAGAAACAAAATATACCAAATGAACAAAACTGACCTCTGAAAATATATTTCAAAATATATTTTACGCATATTTTGTATATTTAAAATATATTTCTATATATTCTGCATATTCTCATTTATAAATTATTTTTAAAGCGGCAATAAGTTGTATAAATTTAATATAAAATTATTATTAATTTTATGGACATAATATATTATATTTATAAAATAAATTTAAATATAATATATATTCTCACACATATATTCTCCTCAGTGGACTGGCATGTTTTTTACCGATAATTTGAATTGGCATGTTCTTCGTTAGAGGTGTCGATTTATTATTGTGTAATCAATTTTTTTTCTGTTGTTATCATGTATCTTAACTGATTGCATGGTTTCAGTTGATTAGTACATTTCATCGACGGTATCATACTGCAGCGAGTGAAACCTGAAGAAGCCAAACGTGTTTTTTTCAACCAGAAAGCTAAATTAACTTTTTGTAGTGATACGAAACAATGTTAAGTAGAGTGGGTAAATTCCTGTCAGACGTAAGTTCAACTTATCAGCGGTTATTTATTTGAAACTATTTTCATCCCACGATTATTTCATAATTCAAAATGCATTGCTGAGATCGCATCCAAGAATATATTAAACATAACGTTTAACCGTGACTAATTTAAAATAATTGCATCTCTCATGAACTCATTAGCATTACAACTTTGTTCAAACGTATCTATAATGGATTGTACAGCAAGAGCGATGTTTCTCGTAAAATTAGTCACGCGGTATTTGACGAGCAATATTCCTACATAAAACTGCTAGTCGTCATCATTGTATATTATACAATATAAATTATACGACACCAAGTTTAGGTGGCACTGCGCACCCGGGAAAAAGAATGAAAACCATATGGTTAACGACGACCACGCATGAAAGCAAATTACACGACGTGCAATTTCAGAAAGTTACGTAGGTGGCGCGAGAAGTAAACGACGTTACCACGCAACAGGTTCGTGAGTTGCAAGCATAAGTGACCATTCAGTTTTGATGACATTTTTGACGATCTTACGCGCAATATGCGTCCTTCCAACAACCACCTTGTTCGGTTTACGATTACAATGACTGCAAATTAAGATCGAACAAACGATATTCGAATTCTACTCTGTCTATTCTGATTTTTCAACCGTTATTTTTGTACAAAAATTTGTAAATTGATTTTCCTTTTTTTGTCACAAGTCCAAGTCAGCATTTCATTCACAATTTTTTCTGTCCAGAATAACGAATGCCCAAATAATTCGATAGAAAGCAAAAGGCATTGTTAATGTTTTTTTTCTTTTGAACTAACGAAATTCCCCTTTTTGAAATGCAGGTTTGAAACTGAATTCCCGAGTTCTCATGTAAAAACAAAATCGATGAAGCTATTAATTACATACGTACACACGGAGAGCACAGTTATATGCAGATGTAAGCCCAAGCTGTAATAAAAAGTCATAAAGGAACAATAAACAAAGCCCTTCTTTGAGCCAAACTACTGGATTGCTTTTGAATTTCAGTTCGCAGTTTTTCTTCCGCATTGAACGTGATCGAGATTTATATCAAAACGCCGGCCATTTTTAACGATTTATTATTTCCATGGCAACAGCTTTCACTGGACAATTAGTTCTGATCTTCAATTAAAAAGCATACCTTGTCTCCCTCTATTAATAAAAAGATAAGACTAAAAGATTCTGCTAGACAATAGAAAAACTGTTCATTATTAAATAGGTGGGTCTATATATATATATATATCGTTTCCACACCACTTTGCAGTAGATGATTCGGCTATGAGCTTTATTGAAAGAGACGAAGAAATTCACAAAATTTTTGACGAAGCTATTTCTATAGTAATGCCTAAACAACTACGAGAATTTTTCTCTTGGTTTCTGATGACAGAAAATTCTCCTATCGGATTTCAAATTTGGGAAAAATATGAAGAATATTTATCAGAAGATTTTGCTGATGACAATATTGAAAGATGTTTAAAGGACATTGAAAGTCTTTTACGAATTGAAAACTACAATTGTCAAGATTTTGGTTTACCTGTTCCAAAATATAGTTTTCCA